>DWJZ01002701.1:0-18785 GCA_018249125.1 Asbolis capucinus
AAGTTGTACAGTTATATTTTTTTTACATTCTGCCAAATTGTAGGCCAGTTTGTCGGAAGTGAATGACGATTCCCGGAATTCTATAACAATTTGTTGGTGTTCATCACTGATCCGCGTTAGAGCAGCGTAGCGTAGTCTTTTTGTGCCTCCTTATTTGTAAAAGAAAGTCTTGGTCTGTCTGAGTGGGCAATCAATGTGTTAAAGCCATTATATTCGTTCTTTTAATTATACTATAGACCCTGTCTGCGGTCAAGATACGACCGCAAGTTAAAGTCTTAAATTGACAAAGAAAAGTATGTCAAATTGTAGTGTGTGTAATGCTTTAACTTAATGCTTTTTAAGACATTAAATAAAATACAGTGTAAACTCATAATGAAACTCAAAGGACTGAGCATTTTTTATCGTTAGAGAGAGTTATCTTTATATGGACTGGATGAACAATATGTGGGTTTTAACTTCAATCAACAAACTTGTGCTCAGTTCTGCTTTATAGGAATTTTATCATTATAAGGGATAACGTTTTCACTGTATTAGATTTCTGCACGACTTCTCTATAAAAACTTCAGTTGTACCAAATTTCATAGATCGCACACCGCGTAATAATCGTAAAAATAAATGCATAATTAAATATCTTTAGACAACTCACACACGGCCATCTGAACCCAAACTAAGCGTTAGCTTGTACTATGGTAAACAGACAACTGATAAACATACGTATTTATTTTAAATGCATACTTATCTACATATTTACATCCAGACACACAGAACAAACTTTCCTACTCATCACAGAAAAGTTTGATTTTGGTGAGAATCGAACCCATGACCTTCGTTGTACTAATCAGGTTCACTAACCACTAGACCAACTGGCCTGTCATAAAATAGGAAAAAAAGTTTTTGTTTCGCGTATGAATATGGAGATTAAAAATTCCAAACTAATTCTATGAATTGTTGCCCAGCAACCTGGAGCCGTTCAAGGTGAACCTGACGGCGGCGTGCAACTTCAACTGCCTGTGCACGGAAACTGACATGGAGCCGGTGTGCGGTAACAACGGCCTCACTTACTTCTCGCCGTGCCACGCTGGATGCGCCGCGTTCTCCTCCAGATCCAACTTCACTAACTGTGCCTGTAAGTTTCATACTTTATTACTTTTAATTGTTTTATGTATATTGTCAAAAATGTTGACGGGTTCTATACTCGTTGCGATTTCAATCTGGATTTTTTTCCATACAAATTTGACAAGTTTGTATAGAAAAAAATACAGATCGAATTTACACTAAGTATAGATGGTAGTTTACCCGGTTATTGGAAATTGTGCGTGGATATACAAATCCAACTTGTAGTAAGTGTAATATAGCTATCTGAAACGGTGAGTAGGAAAAAAGTACTCCATGGGAGTTTTTTGCCGCATCTTCTCCCAAGCCCACTCACCGTAGGGATTTGTTGCAGCGTAGATTGACTTTCGAAAAGTGTTTGTTAAAATCAACTACGAAATAATAAAATTTAATTTCAAGCCCTTTTGAGACATTTTAATGAATTTGTGATGGCGCACAATTTGGAATCAGATGGTCGTCTGAATTGTCCAAATTGTTTATTTATTTAAAATATTAATTACATGAATCGTCCAGGCGTCCACGAGAACAGCCGTGAGGCGCTGGCGATGGGCGGCGTAGGCGGGGTGGGCGGCACGGTGGTGTCGGGCGCGGCGGTGGCGGCGCTGCACGCGCGAGAGTATAGCGAGGTGACGGTAGTGCCCGTGGCGACAGCGGGGCCCTGCACGCCGCCCTGCACCACCATCTTTCCCTTCCTCGTGCTGCTGTTCTTCATGACCTTCGTTGTTGCTGTTACACAGATGCCGCTGCTTATGATTGTGCTAAGGTTTGTTATATTTTTCAGTTAAGTGTTGTTGGTATCCAAAACGAAATGCTTTTCATTTCATGACTAGCCTGTTAGTGTAGTGGCTGGTGAACCTGACGATAGTACAAGTAAATATGCTTAGTTTGGGATCAGATGGCCGTGTATGAGTATCTTGAGATGTTTATTATTTTTATTATCACATGATTATTTTAAATTAGTAAAGTTTTCAAGGTTTAAATGTTTTTTTTTTGATAAGTATTGTATTGTCATCAATATCATAATAATATTCAAGCGATAAATACTTTCAAGTCTCCAATACCAACACCGTTCTTTTCTAAGAATAATAACCAATCCTAAACATGTCCGTGTCGGGCAACACAATCCCAAAATGTAAATCCAAACAAAAAATCATTAATTATTACTTAGCTAAGTGTTATCACAATTATAGGCGAAGACGGCATACATAGTAATAGCTAGTATTATTATAACATAATGATAAAATTTATGGCGCAGAAGACCATTTTAATTCAATTGTTGTATTTATAGGTCAGTAAGTGAGGAAGAGCGTTCGTTCGCGTTGGGCATGCAGTTCGTGATATTCCGTCTGTTCGGGTACATCCCGGCGCCGATAGTGTTCGGGAACCTCATCGACTCCACCTGCATCCTGTGGAAGCAGTCCTGCAGTGGGGTGAAGGGCGGCCGATGCTTGCTGTATGACATTGAACAGTTCCGATATAGGTATTATTGGTGGTTTTTGTTTAGATTTTGTAATTTAATATTCCTTAAAGTTACAGCGTGTTTCATGAGTAGCGTGCAAGAGAGGTTCAGCGGTTTTTTTTAACTTTCTGAGATAATATGATTGTTTACGACTTTTAATTTTTTTTATTGTTGATGTTTTCAAGTACAAAAGTTTTCTCGTGCAATATTTTAAAGATATAATTTACGAAAGTTATGGCTGCTGAATGATGTTATGCATTAAAAACTTGAAAAAACACCTAACTTTGGTGATTGAGAGTTCGAAATTTAATTTATGCTAAACACATATTTATAAACATTTCTCAATAAGTGAATTATTGTTAATTCTTGATGGGAAATAAATTATCATTTAAACCATAACTCAACATTTGTTTGGACGAAATGTCCTTTAATTCAAATAAAAAATGTATTTAAAAAATTAATAGTTACATATTTTTTTATTCTAATCTTTAAAACACAAAAAAAGATGTAGGAAAGAAACATTCAATAAAGTGTTCTTAGGTGCTGTAATGCAATATTGTAGTTGTAATATATTTCCCCAGATACGTGGGTCTGTGCGGTGGTATAAAGATCGTGGCGCTGGGTATATTCCTGGCGGACTGGTGGCTGGTGCGACGCCGCAGACACCTGGAGAGCGCCCCGCCGCTAGACCCGCACAAGGATCTCGCCGGCTCTATCATCAGCCTTGATAAACGTAAGATCATCATCATCATCACAACCTTTAAACTTTGTATAAGGAGGATTGATTACTTATTTATCACTTATTTGATTGATTGATAATGACAGCGTCAAAATTTTACGCTACAATCATCATATTAAATATACTAAATACGTGTAGTATTTTTTAGCTTTTATTTTAAATCGTATTTCAGTATTCGAGGAACTACCATCAGCCGACAACGCGAGCGGGTTCCGCTCGGGCGCGACCTCCGGACCCAGTTCAGCGACGACGACTCCGATGGAACCCGGCGTCCTCAGCCACGACACCACACACGAATCCTTCCGCACCAAGCTCCAGCGGACAGACTCCCAGTACTCGCAGGAGTCCAGAACTGGCAAGAACTCGAGGGTCTTAGTCGCCTCACGACATTTGAGGAACGATTCAAAAACGATTCAGTTGGAGCCGCGCGCAAGACAACACTCGCTCGACGACGAACGCGCTCGCGCTCCCTTCCAACGCTCGCACTCCCGGAGTGGGTCCCGGGACTTCAAAGCCCACTCCCGTGGGGATTCCCGCGACCTATCCCTCGACCAGCTCAAGCACCTAGCCATCAAGAGTATGGAGAGCCTCGACCTCAACGTCCTCCCTCTCGCAAGGCGCCTTGACGAGGAGAGCAAGCGGCTCATCGAAAGTGGCGTTTTACGTCACCGCCGGACCGGTTCTCGCGACCTCAAGCCGCCGGAGTCCAAACACAAGCGTACCTCGTCACACCATATAACTGTGGAGCCGAACGAGCTCAGTCTGCAGATTCAAAAGGGGCGGAGCGTCGACCAGCTCGCCGCGTCTCCACTCGACCCGCGCGTGTGATTGCTAGTGCGTCATAATGAACGTTCAGAATCTCAGTTTATACGAAGTTAAAATAAAATTTCGAATGAATGACTTTAGAAAAATTATATTTAATTTAACTTGCGTCGAATATGACGGGTGCATGCGTAACGTCGAATATTACGGGTGCGTGCGTGACGTGACGTGCGTACGTATTATCGTAAAGGATTGCTCGAGTCTTTCCCAAGCTTAAGCACGAGCAAGTGATGTTGAATCCATATCTTAAATAAATGTAGTTTTATTCGAAGCTTACTATAATCGAAATGAAATTTTGCTTATTGCAAGTATAGTAGCTTAAATTAGTAAAATATTTCCTTTTGTTTGTGTTCACGCATTTGGAATATTTCGATACAGTAACTTGCTGGAATATAGGAAGGTAGTCTTGTCTTAATACTCACGTCGCTATAGTGCTATTCAGTTACGTAGATTTTCACTTTTATCTCAATTATGCTTACGTATTATGTATCGATAGGGCTGAGTTGTCGTGAGTGGAAACTGACCAGGAAAATAAAGTGATTTAAAAATAGGCATGTACAGGTCCACTAGCGTTATAACTGTACTTAATAACATAGTGGTTGTTTCAGTTGACTTGGAGAAATATTACTGAAACCTTTTTTTGTATTATGATTATTAAGAAAGTACTAATGACTACATTTCTATCACACTAAATATTTTGGTGCAACAATGGGATAATTCAAAACCATATTGGGAAGTCTTAAAATTTTCTGGCATAATGTATAATCTGTATTATTTTTTTGCGTAACACAATTTATTATCTGTATATCTATACTATCTATGAAACAAGTGACGATCCATCCATTATTCATCAGCCTCATTGCTGACATAGCCATCCAACTTAATCAAATTTCTTTTTTATACATACAAACCTTTTTCTAGACAATTCTAGATCCACAATAACCAATAGGTCTAATGTCCATTGCACAAACATGTTACATTTTCCATTTTAGCAATTTCAATTTCTTGTAACGATAAGCACAAAATTATGAAACAGATAAATAACTAAAACTTTTCGCTAACTTTTTGGTTTCAAAATTAAAATTCCATTATTACATTCCATATTATAAGATACAAAAGCAACATTTCATTTACTAATTTATCGTTACTGTTGTTTACAGTGAAAAAACTAATATTATTTTTTTCTCAAATTTCTAACTGACTCAAAATAATGTACCTACGAGCTTCTCGTTCGTAATTCCTTCTAAAGTTAGTCTGATCAATGAAAAGACGACATTCTGAAGAATATAGTCGAATTATAATTCCCATAACAAGCGCAATGTTTACGCTAATGAAATTTAAAGTGTCTTATTAATCTTATAATATGATCTCTCAATAATAATGTTAGGATTGTTTCATGAAATGTTGACACAAGAATATGGAGATGTAGTACAATGTATGGACAAATGTGTAATGTTGTTTGATACTTGATAATAGGTTACGTTTAGTTTTATTGCAATTCTGCAAACCAACAAATGTTAATAATATGCCTTAATTTTAAGCACCTTAAAATAGTAGAAAAATTGTTAAATTTAAATGATTATCTTCATTTCTGTTCAATCCCATAATAGTTGATTTTACAAAAAAATTTGTGTTTAAAGTTGGTAGGTATGTAATTCGTGTGTCAATTAATGGTAAATATATTTTCAAAATATGATAGGATTTAAAACTTACAAGCTACACATGATGGCAACACTCAAAAACATATTTCTGTTAATCTTATACATTTTACAGTGTTTTTAATTTTAAAAAGTACAGTTTTTATAATATCATAGTGATAATATATAAAACTTTGACGATGCGAATACCTAAAAATCTCAAGCATTTACTTTTTATAAATCGTAATGTTGTGTTAAATGGTACTAAAATCGTCAATTTAGGAGCTGCTAATACCATAAGAACTCAATTAATACTGTAGTAATGTTATTTTAGTATGAAGAATTTAAAACAATATATTTATCTGAGATAATTATAATGTAAAAGACAGAGGAATGCATCATTGTAAATTTTATCAGATATTGTTAAGAGAGAAATAGTTTGATATGAAGAGAGTGTTTTATCTTAAATGCCTTATTACAATAGGTCTTAAGACTTGATACTGACTTAGCTGTACTATAATAAGTTGTTATTTCATTCACAGAAATTAAATGTTTGAACATAGCAACTCCGTAAATATAATTTGTTGCATTTAGAGATAAATAAAATTGCATACTTATTTTGAATTGTATTTTTTTTTAAATCACTAAAATCAATAACAACTAAACAAAATGTGTAACTTAAATTGCTACTTTTATGGGACAGAATAAACCCACAACATATTTTAATCTAACTCTCCACATTCAGAAATAACAACTTTTTTTAATGGTTTCCCATTCTTGGTGCCTAGATTTTCCATTTTTTTGACAACATCCATCCCATCAACAACAGAACCGAATACAACATGTTTTTTGTCTAGCCAGGGAGTAGCTGCTGTTGTGATAAAGAATTGAGATCCATTTGTATTTGGTCCAGCATTAGCCATGGATAGAATACCAGGACCAGTGTGCTTCAGCTTGAAGTTCTCATCCTGGAACTTGTTGCCATAAATTGACTTTCCTCCAGTACCATTGTGGTTTGTAAAGTCGCCACCTTGGCACATAAAGGATGGAATAATTCTGTGAAAAGATGAACCTTTGTATCCAAAACCTTTCTCTCCTGTGCATAGAGCTCTAAAGTTTTCGGCTGTTTTAGGAACTTCCTCTGTATTGAGCTTCATAATTATCCGACCTAAAGGTACATTATCTACTGAGACATCAAAGTATACTTTTTTATCAGCTTGGGTAGAGGCATGACGTAACAAAGCGGCAGAAAATACGGTTCCATTAATAACTCCCAGGCGTAGAAAGTTCGATATGGCCATTTTGTAGATCTGCAAACAATTGAGTATAATTAATTGTTTGACTCACAAAATTAGATTAGTTTTGACTCAACTCTGTGTAAGAATTAGACGTCCAAGAATCAATTTGTTTTTTAGTTAAACTTCCAAGCTGATTACTTGCTGATATAGGTTATGTACCAAAACGAGCGTTTATTACTGTTATAACAACTTTTTCAGGAGTTGATATAAGAGCATGGAGAAACAGAAGTAATAAATTAATATCACACACACCTCGGAAAGTAATATTAAATTTAAAAACAAATCCTATTTTTCTAAAAACACCTTCCAGTCCCAGATACAGAACTGTCAATATCAATTCATAAAGAAAGAAGAGATACTGATACAACAGTCAACAGGGCCATTATATGTCACGTAACATTCTCATGTTAAATCACAGATTAGCTTTACAAATAACAAGACAACAGTGACACACGCTTAGTCTTTTTTTTACATATTATAAGTTAATGCTTGACAACGATCCAAAATAATAATAATAAAAAAATAATGTTCATTTGAATCAAATTATTATCCAAACCCAAAAAGCTTCTAAATTCTTACCTATCTCATTCTACCTATACCTTTTAAACTTCACAAAATTATTTACATAGAATAGCTCATAATACAGGTCAGTAACTGTAGCAAATAATAATCTAAATACCTACATGACTTTGTTTAGCTCCGAAACGGCTCCGAATAAAAAACATTTGCTTTAGGAAGTGTAAACCATGGCTTCTTGGTGAGGAACAAAACAGAAATAAAATGGGTGTCAGGGAACTTTTTGTTCCATGATAAGTATAATAAATTAATGTACTTGCTTATAAAATCATAATTTTCTGAGTGTTATTTTAATAAGGTTAAAGGCATTTACATTTAACATGGACAGAGGTCTGTGCTAATCCACAATATTTTTAGTATGTAACTTGGCATGAGAATAGATGTAACACGAGTTAGTCTTTTACTAGTATTTAAGCTGATACCAGTGTGACATATCGATATATTACAAGATACAATTATACTTTGGCTGTATAACGATTTTTACTTTGCCTTCAAATGACAATCTGACAATAAATATTGTGAAGTCGTGTGAAAAGCACAACATTGTTTTTAATATATTTAATTCCACTAAAACAGTACTGTAATACGTGCAAAACTGATATAAGTTGATTTGAAAGTTATTATCACGCAGGCGTGGACATTTATTTATCCTGAACACAACAGATTTGTTAATATAAATGTAACGCGCGCATTCCTGTTAGACCTATTTCAAGATGGCGCCAAGCGTGTTTATTATAGATAGACGCGGTGCAAGTGTGTCGAGTATGGCTAAAAATAGAGAATTTTGCCTAGTCTAATCGCAGTGTGTGAGTTATAAAATGTCGAATACCGTGATTACGAACTATACTGACCTCAACGGGCCGTCATCCAAAACCGATAGTTCTGTTGTTGTTATTGTAAACAAGGATGGATCCCTTTCTGTGGATCAGAAACTTCTGGGGACTCTTATGGGTAAGTCTCATTTATACCAATTATAATACACTAATTAAGATAAGATTAATATCTGAAGCAGGTATAATTACTTAAAAATTCGTTTAATTTTCTGTTTATCGAATTTATCAAAACATAATTTTGTTGGTTAGAGACATTAATAATAACATAATTGCCAATATGTTTTGGATTTTTACAGTATTTTGTTAAGATACACAAATCAAATACTTATATTTTATCGTAAAGCCCCTAACATAACCCAGTGATAATTGCCTGTAAAATTCAATTTGTTAAGAATATGGGCAATTTGATATACTAAATGCCAGTATGTGCATTATCCATTGCATGTCAGTCAAAACTTCAACCAAAGTAGCTGCTTCATTTAATGTTCCTGGCCATAGGTAATGATGGGTCTCAATCTGCTGGTATAAGTGTTGTACGTGTAGGACACGAAGGAAAGCCCGATGATGCTACAGACTCTGAGAATGAAGATGAAAAGGTGCCTCATGTCACACTTTCAGTTGACAGTTATTATAATGAACCAAATAGCATTATCAAGTATGGTAAGTTTTCAGATTTAGTTTTTAACTAAATATACTCTATGGTATTATAATCTAGCCATGTTGTTTTAATAAGTTGTTACTTTTAATTTAAAAACTTTACCAGCTTGTTATGAAGTTTACTGCTGCAATCAGTTGTTATTGTTCTCTGAAATCCCTCAAAAATACAGATATTATACACAGATATGTTTTAAGAAGCAATTCAAATAACAATGAACCCTTAGTATTGCCGCAGGTAGTAAATAACATTAGAGATTTATGTTCTCTAATTGGGGTAGTTACTTATAATGCAGCATTTGTGTTTTGGCTATCTGCAATGTATCAATTTAGCATATTGTTATTTGTAGTATACTTTATAGTGTATATGATATAACCCTTTTCATGCAATTACAGATAGTGGTGCAGAAATGTTGCAGTCCTTACGGATAGAAACAAGAGAAAACAGTCTGGTTGGCTTCCACAATGATCACTGCTACACTCCGCTCAAGTCACCAAGCGAAAGTATAACACAAGCAAATGATACATTCAAAGGCTTTGACGACCCAGTTATTGAAATCACACATACTCCACCACCAAAACCCCAAACTACAGCTGCCAAAAAGATTACCATTATAGAACAGCAAATCATTCCTAAAGGAAAGAAGATTGTTATAAATCCTGGTGATGCTGCTGCTATACTAAAAGGAAAAGATGTGTTAAATAAACCCCTGCCTGTTTTATTAAAAACTAAAAATGAATTTGAAAAGGTTTCTGAAACTGAATCACGTGAAGAGAACACTGAATCATCTTCAGTATGCTCTTCGGGTGACAGCATGGCTGATCGAGATTCTGATTCAGATTATAAAGATGTAAAGGATAAGCCAATAACACCTAAGTTGCGCAAATCTAAAACAAAACCACGCATATTGAAAACCATCCCTGCTAAAGGAATGAAATTAGTTCCAAAAATTATATCAAGACTAAAACCTATTCAGAAGAATATAATCAGGAAAGAGAACAAAGAGAAGAATTTAAATAAGGTCTCAACTTCAGACAAAAAACAATCTGCTGCAGAAGTTTCTCCACCTAAAGAGGCTCAAATAATTAACACGGAAGCACTAGCAGTTGTTACTGATCAAAATAAAATTGTGCCTAAACAAGTACAAAAGGTTATCAAAAAAGAAAAGAAGACTCCAGCACATGTGTCTGCATTACTATCTGACATGACATCACTATTCTCATCACCAGATGTGATACGGCGAGTTTCAACGGATACTAAAACTCCACTAAAACTGGAAAAAGAACTTAATAACAGCATCACAAAAGCAGGCAATAAGGATAGTGAAGTGGTTGAGGATAAAATGGTGCCTGATGTTGTAAAGACTCCTGAAACTGCAGATAAACCAAAAACTAAACCCAAAACCTACTTAAAGCAAAAGGAGAGAGGCATTATTCCTATTGAGAAAGCTACAAAAGGCTATGATCCAATACCACAGCTTGATGACGCTAGTTTGGCCCAAATACTTCAAGATACAAATCAACAATCAATAAAATCACAGCCAAATATCTCCACTGCAAGTGTTATTAATAGCCCAGGCTTAGCTGGCCCTCTATCTCCCACATTAGATTTACTAGGCGGCTTGCAACCTGAAGAAGATGGACTGACTGAAGATTTATTGATGCATGTAGCACAGCTTGTGGAAAGTTCAGAAAATTTGCAGGAAGTTATTGATAAACAAGTGCTAGGAAAGGTTGATTCAACTCCTGCTAAAGCTCCGGTGACATCAGCATTTCAACAAGTCCAGTTACCAATACAGACCACACAGCAAATGCAGTTGCAAGCTGCATCAAATGTCTATAATCAGAATGTGGCAAAAGCAGGAAAAAGTGTTCTTATTCGGAAGGACCCAATAGAGATAGTAAGACGTGATGGACGTGTTATCACTCTGCCACCAATTGAAGCACCTGCCACAAGAGCATCAAAACGTAAAAGTCAGGTGGATACAACTATAAGCGGGGATTCTGCTACACCTACACCTATATCAACCCATTTGGCATCTACTCCGGAGCCACAAGTAGTGCCCAACATTGCTAGGCAGTATACAAATAAAAAATTAACAAGTAAAAAACAAGAGCAGCAACAGCAAATACAAGTTCCTGCAATTGAAAAGATTTCAGCAGAATCTCAAGAGAGTTGGAATTCGGAAGATGACCCTAATAGGTAGTATAATTTAATTTATAACAAATTTATTAGATTACTATTTAAATGTAACATTATCAATAAGCACCTCTTTATTTGATCCATTCATATAAATTACAGTGGGATTATAGTTTTATGAGAACAAGAATAATTAAATTTTTGCAAAGATAAATTTCAGATAACTTCTTTGGCGGCTAAATAAATAAAATTTAAAAAAAACATATTTCTATTTGACATGTTTCAATCTCCTGTCACATTAGTGTATGAAAACAATAAATTATTACATATTTCTCGCTCAAATTGATAATTATAATGAAAGAGAATATGTGGATGTAATAAATTTTAGAATAAAATAGCATAAGTTCGAAAATAAGGTAATTATTTATCAAAATAATATTAATTTGTCAGGTTGTGGTGTATATGTAAGCAGCCACACAACAATCGATTTATGATATGCTGTGATGGGTGTGAAGATTGGTTCCATGGGAAATGTGTTAACATCACAAAGGCTATGGGGCAGCAGATGGAAGAGCAAGGCATTGAATGGAGGTGTCCTAATTGCAAATCCGATAAGAACAAAAATTTGAACAAGGTAGGTTTTGTTATAATTGTTATTAAGATATTCTTGATGAGATGATTTTGTATTTGCAGAAATTTATTTCTAAATACTTATAGTTGACATTTTACTATCAAATTTGATTTTAGTCAAATATATCTAATTTTTATAAATATATATTTATATACATACAATATTTTATATACAAGTAAGTCAAAGCCTAACAGCTACATTCAGAGTTTTTAAAGTTACTTAAATCGCTCCATGGTACTGATTACACATAATAATAAATATATTTGGACAACTCACAAACGGCCATCTGACCCCAAACTAAGCATTAGCTTATAAATACATGATAAACATACATATGTACTTTTTAAATACACACTTAAATAGATATTTCTATTACACACCCAGACACACAACAAACATTCCTGCTCATCACAGAAAAGGTTGTTACCTGGGTGGGAATCGAACCCGCAACCTCCGATGTAGTAGTCAGGTTCACTAACCTCTAGACTAACCAGCCTGTCAATATTTTCTACACAGATATTACTGTGTCTGTATACATAATTTGAATAGAAATTCTGTACTAAGAAAAGATTTAAGTTATTATTAATGCAACTGCGGGTGTCAGATGCATTTAAATTGCATTTTATCTCTAACATCTATATGTAATACAAAAAAATTATCACACTATCAACACACAGACTTACTATTGTTGCTATATATTGCTAACAATTTAATATAAATAAAATATCTGTTAGCAGTTCTTAACAATTCTTAGTGTTAATAAACATGGTTTTTTTTAACTTTGGTATTTCTAGAGCTCGACAGTACAAAATGCCAGTGAATCAGGAGCACAGCAGACACAGCTTGCTCCTACTAAAGACTTGTCATCTAAAACAATATGTATAGTTTGCAAGAAGGCTGCTCGAGCCAGTAGCATTTATTGTAGCGATGCTTGTATATTGAAACACGCACAGGATTCATTGGGTACCCAGGGTACACAGTCGAAGGTTGAAGGGTTCGGTGGCAAAACTACTGATAAATCACAGTCAGAATCCAGGGTATGTATGTGGATAAGGATTTGCTTCTGAAATGGCTTTATGGAAAAACTGGCTTTTTCCCATAACTACCCTCTCTACATGCCAATTAGGCTGGAAAGATTGTCAGACAAACAGACATACAGTTTTTTTTATACTTTTACATTACAATATCTATATTTCATATCCACTCAGGACAGTGTATAATCAAAATGTAATTGAACCTAACTAAAAAGGAAACTTATTAATGATAGATTTCCCTGTAATTTGACAGTCTTTAATCTGACAGACAGATAGTATTAAATTAATTAAATGATTTTCATTATTTTAGGTTATAGTATATGAACGTAAAAGTGGTAGGCTTCTGGCAGGACCTAACGCACCTACTGCTGAAAATTTGAAAACCTGGCTGCAAAAGAACCCTACCTTCGAAGTGGTGAGACCAGGAGCATTGAGTGCCATCAAGCCGAACCTTGGCCAGAAAGAAAAAGTTTTGTTAAAGAAAAAAGTAATCAAATCATCAGCAGAGTCCAACAAAATCCAAACAACTCTAAACTTTGCCAGAATCCCGAGAAAATCTAGTGAACAAATTACAATAGGAGTTAAGAGTGTTCCGGAAGCTAAAGAAAAAATACTGAAACCTATGTTATCACCAAGAGAGGATATAAAACTACCATCACAGCCTAAAACTCCCACCACCCCGAGGCTTCAGACTAAACTGCTGGATACACCAAAAGCAAGCACCAGTAAAGCTATGAGCGAACCGAAGAAACCAGCCAGGTCTGTGAGTAGATCTCAATCGGCCAGTGAACGGGTAAGTTCTCTTATGATATAATAAATAGACTCTAAACTATATAACATTATTTTATATTTTTATTGACGTGGACAAATATTCGATCTTTTCAGTTATGTGCAAATTCGATCTGCAGTTTTTTTCATACAAAATTTGAGAATATTGTCAATTTGAAGTTTATATGAAAAATGGATTTGGAGTTTTTTCCATTTAAAAATTTAGATATTTATATGGAAAAAATCCAGATCTAATTTGCACTGAGTATAAGAATAACTCCTGCACGTATCGTATTAAAAATAATACGATTAATTATAAATATATAATGATGTAACAAAATCATCCTTTGTATGAAGAATAGTTTGTGTCATCGTAAAAACGAATTTTGATATTGGTACGATCAAAAACTTCCATGGCCTTATCAGGTTAGTCACTCTATTTATGACTTTGCGATGACATAACCCACTTTGTTTTAAAATCGGCTGTATCCAGTTCATATAGGGTTTGTTTTCGCAATTGTTTCCAAAAACAAGGATACATATAAACGAAAGATGTTGTGTACACTAACATTTATATGCTGTGCGTCTATATAAAGTGCTGTCTCTGTGAGTTTGTGCGAATATCACAATACCGCCAGTCGAAATTTTGAGATTAAATTTTGTTCAGTTGTTTATATAGTAAATTCATTCATTAATTATTAGTGCATAGTCTACAAGTAATTATTAAAAAAAAAACTCCTAAGCGTTAATATATTGATCTAGTCTTTGAACTAGTTTACTTTAACTTTAATGACTGCGCAAATTAAACTGCATTAATACATGCTGCATAATTAATAGAAATGCATTTAACTTGTGTAACAATACCAATTTTTTAAAACTATAATATTTTTATTCACAACAAAAATAGCCTTGATTGTGTTTACACTGTGATTAGATCTCTTACGATAATATTGTAGCAAGCGCCCGCAACAACACCAACCTCACGTAGAAAGGACGTACACGAGCCGAAAAGAATGAATTCTGTAGAACCAATAAGAGATAATGTGAGGAAAGCACTACAGGAACAAATGAGTGCACGAATGGCTGAAAGTGAGGGACCCAAGTTCACAGAGGATGAGATACAGCAGTTCGCATACGATACTGAGAATGAATTACATGAACTGTTCAGCAGAGATGTTGGGATGAAGTACAAGGCCAAGTACAGATCGCTCATGTTTAATATCAAAGACAGGAAGAATCTTACTCTGTGGGAGAAGATTTGTGATCGGTCGATAACACCCAAGCAATTGGTAAGCGGTATCAAATTTTTGAGATTACCAATTTTGCAATCAGTGATATAAAATATATATTTCTTTTATTTTCACAGGTTCGTTTGTCTCCAGAAGAATTGGCTAGTCAAGAGTTAGCTCAGTGGCGGGATAAAGAAGCTAAGCATCAATTGGAACTTATAAAGAAGTCTGAGTTAGATCTTCTGGCTGCGAGCAAGACGTATGTCCTTAAGACACATAAAGGAGAAGAGGTATTTATAATACCTATACCACATGTCAACCGTAATTGCTCTCTTATTTAAGTTGTGTTTTGACTGTCACAAAATTTTCAGGTAATGGAAAATAAAGAATCTGTTTCAACGGAGTTAGACCCTAATGTGCCCGTTGAAGATGTTGTACAAGCTTTAAATGAAGCTGTTGCTGAGGAGCCATTGAATAATGAGAAAACGTGAGTGACTTTTACTCTCATTTTCATTGATAAGTTACCCATAAGTATTCATTTTAATTATCTTCTTTTTTTATTCCAGGTCTGTGAAAAAATCGGAAGGTAAGAAGTCTAATAGCAAGAAAAAGGATAAAGACAATTCTCGCTACTCAAAGAGAGAATACAAGCGAGAACACGGGAAAAAGAAGTCGCGTGCTTCACGACGGGCGGAAGTGAAAGAGAAAGAAGATAGGTCTACTCGGAAATCGAGAAAAAAGTCAACAAGAGGTCGATCAGACTCCAAGGAGAGACCAAAGAAAGAATCCTCGAAAGAGAAGTCTGTTTCCAGAGACCGGTCGAGACACAGGTCAAGATCACGAATATCGAAGAGATATTCAAAAGAACATTCCAGATCAAATTCGCGTCCACGAGAAAGGTCACACTCTAGTGAAAAGACGAAAAAACGTTCAAGGTCGAAGAGTCCGAAGAGAAGTCGTAGATCAAGATCTCAACACCGCACGTCTACTGAGGAGAAGAATCAGCATCGCTCTAAGTCACAGGAAATAGTTTTTACTAAAGGCAAAAATGAGTAAGTTTATTAATCTTTAATAATTAATATTTCGCAGGTACATTGATTAAAACGATTAATATTCCCAGTTATCTCTATGCTAAATTTCATTCAGATCTGTTCAGTACTTTTTGCTTGAAGAAGTAACAAACATCTATCCATCCATCCTCACAAACTTTCGTATTTATAATATTAGTCGTTTTTTCATCTTTTTGTTCCAGGCTTCTTCCATTATGTCTAGATACTGTCATGTCTGTAGTATGATTAAAAAATCATATATTTATGTTTTTGGTCTGTCATATATGAGATGCTAGTTCCTATTATTAAAATAAATAATTATGTTTTGAAAATAGCTAAATTCCTCTTTCTAATTTCACAGTTCAACAGATTCGGAATCAATGGAGAGGCCGAAGTCGGCAATGTTAAAAGAAGTACATCCGGAATACGACCCACACGAGCCGATGATAACATCCGCGTTCTCTGAAGAGGACTTGAGGAAGTCGAGGGAAGATGTCTATGAGGAGAGTTATAAGAATGAGACGGGAGAATTTGACGGCGGATATGAGCCTTCGAAGACATTCTCCATTGATAACAATGAAATAGTACCTCCGACTACATACAAACAAGATATGGCACCAGGTTTGTATAGACAGTCATTTAATTATTGTTCATATATTTATTTGAATAATCCTGTTACCTAATTAGTGGAGCTAAATGGGTAGGCATTTATGTGGCAGATGGATGTTTGTTTTTGGGTCATTAGTGTTGTTGGTTAGGTTGATGGTGACACTGACTGCAGTGATGGGCAAAAATTTCTGGGTATCAATTGATGTGGCAGAAGGATGTTTGTTCTTGGGTCAACAGTGTTATTTGTATTGTCCATACCACTCAGGCACAGAGAATCCCGCTCTGAGATGACTATGTATGTGTAGAAGAAAAAATTAAAAAAACTATTGACCAAGCATTCTTAACAGAACTCATCTTAGGGTGAATCTCTCAGCATTTAAGATGATAATGATGTACATTAATTTAATAGTTCCAGAAGCAGAGAGTGACCAGGAGCCCAGTAGTACAGTGGAACATTCAGCTGCGACAGTATGGAATGGCTGCATCAACATGGTGGATGTCGCAAGATTTTATGTTGCTGCACATGAAGTATGTATTTCTTTACATTATGTAGCAATAATATTAATAAAAAAAATATATATTACGGATCACTATTAATATTATTTATGAAGGTGTGATTATAAAAGAGATATTTTTTCAGGTTTCAGGAAATGGCATAGATTTGGAAGAGGATCTCAGTACAGAATTAGATATTGTAGGAAGGATAAATCCAGACACCGTTTGGGACTATATCAATAAGATGAAGCGGGCCAGCAATAAAGATATCATTGTGTTGAGGTTACAAGCTGCTAACGATGAGGAAATGATGCAGTATATAGCACTTTATAGCTATCTTAGCAGTCGGAATAGGTCTGTTATTCATGATACTACATATTCTGTAAAACAGAATCTATGAAGCAATGTAGAACAATATTTTTTGTAAGATATTTAGTTTTTTTTCACCTACTTTTATGTTCTTAATACAAGAGTTATATTTTGTTCATAAATCTTTGTTCTTGCCAGACATGTCCGAAGTAAGAAGACGAAGAAGAAAACTAATATGAATCTACATAGTTCTTTATTAGTTTTTTCTTGACCCTTCTGGAAATACTTTATTACAGTTTAATCGAAAATAAATTAAATGTGTTTAAGTGTTTGGCCATTTTAGGTGTAATTTGTGTATCACTTGGAAATTTATTGCTGTAGGCTTATATATTTATTTATATTTATGTCACGTCTTAATAAAAAAGCAATAGAGGGCCTAATGGTATTCTCCATTACTCAACCCTTGGTGGATATGGGAGAAACTGATGGTAGATGCTTAAACTTTGGATAAAATAAATATTAAACATTACATAAACACTACTTATTTACTAATTTATACGAATAAACTCAATTATCCATGAAATGATAAAATTACAGATTGGGTGTAGTAAAGGTAACGAACACAGCGACTGTGAAAGATTTCTATATAGTTCCTCTCGCGGCGAACAGTACACTCCCCCCCGTACTGCTGCCGCTGGACGGGCCGGGCCTCGGCGACCTCAAGACACACCTGCTCGTCGCCATTATCATTAGGCAAAGGAAGAAACGCGCGGGACCACCCATACCCAAAGATATTGTCCCGGCTAAGGTTAGTTGATGAAACGTAGGTGAATGTGTGTAAATAAAAATAAATTAAAAAAGAATTTTCAAACGATGTTTTTTTTTGACTCAATTTTTTTATGTCTGCACAGATTAAAGATATTTTTGACAGATGTGTAAGATTTCTAGCCTTATTATGCATGTTTAAATACTGTTACTTTGTTTATACATTTATCTTAGAAATAAGCAAATGTTGAAATAAATTTATTGTTTTATTATTACGCACTGTATACTAGCTAACTGCTATGCCTTCTCCCCTATCCCGAGCTTCGGTTTTAATTTAATTACATTTATTATAAATTTAGGGTAGCAATACATTTATTAAAATCATCTAGTTTACTTACTATTCTCATCCTTCTTTGTAGCAAAATTTCTTCTATCGTACAAAAAATTTAATTAAAAACAAATATAAAAATAAATTCAATGTCCGCCTGGCAAGGGACCAATCACCTAGACTGCAAAATGTTTACGTGTTTTGGTCACCGGATAGGAGTGTCCTGTCTTCTGTCATGATGCGATATATTGTTGGTAGATTCTGGGACCATTACTCTATATTAAACTGCTTCCCTAC
>DWJZ01002702.1:0-18781 GCA_018249125.1 Asbolis capucinus
TTACCTAATAAAATGTAATTAGAATTTACTTTTAAATCACATATCAAAACAAAATATTGTAAATTTAAATGACATATCAAAAACAATCATAAGACATTTATTAAGAACCTATAACTTTAAAATACGAACATGTATGGAGGTTCGTCACTACAAATAGTAGTTAATGCTATCTGTAACTGAATAGGTAAAACTCCTTTGAAGTTACTTGCCGCTTCCTCTTCCGAGCCAACTCACCAAAGAGATTTAATAATCAATTTATTTTTTATTTTCGTATACTCTAAAAATATACTTACTCTACTAATAAAACAAGTTATAAATATATTTCCTTCGGCTACCGTTTTATAGGGTCTTTCTGGAGATTTAAATATTTGGTATGCATCATATCATACTTCAACGCCGACATATCAAGGCGGTACAAAATATCCCACGCGCACCGGCTATTTTAATACTTCATAGATTTTATACCGCGGTATGTGGTATCTATGGGGAAGATTTTATGGTTTCCATGTATAACTAAATGTACTGCATTATACAACTGAGCGTGAAGCAGAAACTTTTTACATCTTTTTACCAAGACTACGCGATCAATGACCGGAAATATAGCACAATTTAAAAGGAGAAGGAGTGCAATGAAAAAAGAAAGGACTAAGACATTTATTTCGCAAAGTGACAATTACAAAAGAATGAGAAAGAAGGAAAAAATAATATATAAGGCAGAACATGGCGAAATGTTCAGCCTATGCCACGGAATGCTGGCCTGCAGGTTTTCAGCACACTCCTGTCATTTCGCGCAGTAGCATGTATCTAAATGCTTTATATTGCAGTTCAGTGGGAAATTAGAAAATATATAATATATTAGAAAAAATATTATTATGATTGGAAAACCAATTTGATCAGTATATAAAAATATATATTACACAAAACCACACTTTTTATCAAATGAATCCCTAAATAATCTGTTCTTAGCTCCAAAAATCCCCTAACTTTCAATTAAATTGTTATTTTTGTCTTTATGTCACTTACGCCAAACTATACATGGCTTGATGCACTTTCAATAACATTATGGGGCACTTAAAATTCCTTACGCTGTTTGCCTTCACCAAAGAAAGAACTGGTTAATTTCCAATTAAAAAAAAATCTCTATTTTTTTGGGCCCAAAATTCTAACCCAGCCTGGCCGAGAGACCAGCAGTCAAACCAATTTATAGCTGGTGTTTTATTTATGAATCCAATTCAAATAGTTTTATCTGTTTCAATATGACATTTCAAATTTGGAACGATTTTCAGGTGCAGTGTTGACCCGTTTATCGATTGCAGCTGTCATCGAGGTTGGAGCCGAAGTGTCGAGAACGTCAGAACTCAATAATTTTTACCGAAACCCCCACTTGTAGATGCTTTTGAAGATTTTATTACTATTGACACACTTTGGAAGGGTTTGGCGTATTCTAGGGGATATTCCTATAAACAAAATATTACAGTGTAGAGATTTGTGACTCTATATAAGAAGAAAGATATATTTTGGCCTTGAATTCCAAGGGTATAAGTAAGTGTAAGTAAAAGGTGACATATTCAGCACCTTGATAAAAGCATAAGGATTATAAAATATTATTCACAATATTTATAGTATAATTTGCTTTTTTGTAAAACCCAGTTTACTAGCGATTTCTTCTGACTTTGGAAAACCATACTCACATAATGAAATCTGAAGTTAAAATGAGTCTTTCTCGTAAGATCCCTCATTTTATAGGAACTCATATCGTAAAGGTTTACCGTAGCATGTAATGGGTACATAAAATAATCATATCAGTGTGTAAACTCTCAGGAATACTGGGGACAATGGGGCTAAATGGACCGTTTGGAATTTTTATATCAAAAATAGTGCAATTTACTAGTATCTACAAAACACAACAATGTTATAAATACAAGTAGGTATTTAATTGAAAAATATTTAACCGTTACATTTGTGAAATTATTCATCATAATCATCTCATGTTGCTCGTTGCAGCGTCACGCTGATATGTGACTATATACAATTATATGAAGTGATATAATTATAGAAAATAGCTTAACTTCGACCATCTGATTATACAAAAAACACTAAAATTATTCCAGTCAATTAGAAGGATTCGGTTTTATTGCCTTGTTGATTTAATTATCCAGAAGGGCAAAAAATTAATAAAAGCTATCGTCCTGGGCTTAATACTGATAGCAGGAGCTTCATGATTAATGGTTGTATATGTTGTAACTAGTATGTATATCAGACGTTGCCTTACTTTGTTTGTTGGGAAGTTATATCGCTTAATTGGCAGTAACCCTGTCTGCAACGTAAGGGAATTCCGAATTCAACTCCCGCCCGGGGTAGGAAAGAGTCAGATGAAAACTCAGGTTATGGGTAATATTTGTGACCTGTTATCTGTGCTCTAAACTCATCCTGTAACACTTATTATTCTTGTTATAAAATGTTATTTTATACTATCTGACCCGGCAAACCATGTTTCCTCATATAAAATATTTCTAGGTAGGTAAAATAGGGGTTCGTGATAGAACGCTGAATATTTAGGGTTGAATGTATTTTTTTTAATGCCACATTATAAAAAAATATATGTTCAAAAATTAAAAAAAAAGGTTAAGGGTGCACAAAGGGTTGTGGGTCACGTAGAGGTGTGAAAAATAGATAGTGGCCGAATCTCAGACCTACTGAATATGCAAATAAAATTTTATACGAATCGCTCAGGCCGTTTCGTAGGAGTTTGATAACTAACATTATGACAAGAAAATTTTAATTATTAGATATATGCTCATATTAAGCCTTTCTTAATCAAATTTTGTCCAAGTTATCCCAACATCCCCGCCCAGCTGCGCCCGGAAAGTAATCAAAGTGAACGCAAGTACAAACGTCACTCCAGACATCGGACTGGACGTTTGAGACGAACATTAGCCACTGGATATTTCTTTTCCATTTTTTTGTCTTTACGGTTTGTTAAGGCGAATTCACATGGACTATTTCGTTCATGGACTAGAAATATCTTAACACCAAAAAGAGGGTTCTTATGAGTTGGACGTATCTGGTTGTGACTTCGAGCTCCCAAACGGACGAACATTACTTGATCTAATTTTCTTTTGTTTTGAAACATAATTTTATTTACCTGTTTGAGTATGAGATTTTTAAATATTTTTTGTGGGACGGTTCAGTTAATTTTTGACTTGGATTAGTAACCGCTTGACCCCAACTGATGATAAGTGGTAATGTATTGCCTTAATTTAAGCTAATACAGAATATGACCGACTTAAATTAGTCAATGTAAGGTATACAATACTTATTTTTATACTTGCAATAAATACGTATATGAATCTTCCATTCCAGTTTGACCGTTGAAATTCGGAGAATAATGCGAGACCGAAAATTTCCTATTCATTGGATCTTTTGAGAGTGGACCAAGGAAGAAAACAATTTCAGAGACAAATATTAAGGGTTGTCAAATGCAATAATGTTTATAAAACTAGCTGACTATAAGAACTTTGTCAATACGAAGTTCGTCGATACTATACTTAGACTCATGGGTTGCAGGGATGCAGGAGATTTGTGGCAATCATTTCCCTAAACCTGAAAGGACCGTGGGTGAAACACTCCTTAACTTTTTCATCAAAAAATTTCACCAAATTCTTCACTTTCTGAGTTTACCAATGTTTCGTTTTAGACCGTAATTAGTCAGAATTATAACATTTTTAATTACTTTTATAAATATGAAACTTTGTGAAGATGTTTTGATTTTCCTACATGCGCTAGTTGAATGGATTAAGATGAAAATTGGTACATAGATAGACCACATTCAGGAAATTATCATAAAATTTTATCTTGGCTGTAGGTTCCCCTGGGATGATTTAGAGATTTATAAAGTTGGATGTCTGCGTGTCTACTATATATTGATGTTACTAAGTTTCTGCTATATATCGATGAACATTTTACTTACTCGAACTTCTATAATATTTCTTTTTATGATTCCGCAGCTATCTGTTTATGACAGAGTGAAACTTTTTGCCTAATTGTGTGATATTTTTGTAACAATTCTTTGCCATTTGTCATAATAAAAAATAAATATTGATCTTGCAAACTGACAAATCAACAATAATATTAATAAATATTAACAAAATTACGACTATTCCGTCATCATCAACAGCCAAAGATTTCAGCGTTTAAAAACAAACAAAAATTTAATATTTTTAAAACGTAAATTAACATAATTTATCTACAAATTTAATGAACCTTGAAAATCATTACAAATTCTTAAGTTTCTTTCGTTGGATCACTGTTTCCCAATATTCCTCTCGCGGCGTCCAAAGAAGTTAATGACCTCAATTTCATCGTTGTCAAATTATTACCGAAAATTATGACAAATCTATAATAGTGGATTGAAATAATATGATATAACAAACTAGTAGTTATATCAGTATTTAGTCAAGTGCTTGTTCATGTTGTACTAAAGCCATGAAGAAACCCATGTTAAAATGAAAATCTGTAGTATTGTTCAGCATTCATTCGTCAGCTAATTGAAACAAAATCGAACTAGATATAACTGCAGCGCCACCTAATGTTAGTTACTTCTGTAACACCTATTTAAAAATCCTCCCTAATCGACCACAAAACTATTAAAAGCCGCATTCAAATCGAACAAGTTTTAGTTTAGCACAAATGTTTTATAAACGTTCACTACACGTTTAAATAAACGTTCACTACAGCGTCCTCTAGTGAGTTTTCATCATAACACATATATTGGAACATGCACCAATGAACCCAGGACCAATAACTGAAAACCGCATCGTACTCGGACTAGTAGGTTTGAAAATAAATGGCAATATTGGTTTGCATCCTTCTCTCACCTCAAACGCGTTTATCGTCTCCGCAGTGTCGCGGGTAAAAAGAAAAGTACCTACTAATTTTCAGGCCCTCAACCGATCCACTACCAGTTGTTTGGCAGCTGATGGAAGATAGCTTCACACTATAGGAAACAAAATTTTGAAAGGCCGCAGTTGAAGTCAGGAGCCACAGTTGGTGAAATGATATCAATCGATTTAAAATCATCTAAGTACATGTGTTATTTGAAGATTTTTTCCCAGAAGGAAATCTTCGCATAGAGCCAATTTGAAGACGAAATGCTCTGCCCGTTTAGAATCTGAAGTTCGATTTGCAATCGGCAATAGATATTAATATTCCAAATAAGCAAGTAGAAATAAACATACGTATGAAACTCGCAGATGTGTATGATGTAGCTAATTCTATTGCGGTTAATTCTAAGGAGATGTGAATGTTTCAATTGTGAAATATAAGAATAACATTTTACTTAGTCTTTACCACAAGAACTCGCCCTTATGTTACGTCCAGAACAATACGCAACAAGCATTGTTTTAATTTAATAACAGTCACACTCCCAGGAGAATTAACAGTAAAAAGGAGAAACAAGATTCATTTCACAGCCCTAGGGATATCGCCTACCCGTTTTTCCTTTATAAAAGCTGCAGCCGCTTCTGCGTGTTTCAGAAGCAGTCCAACAGTCTTGCCCAAAGGTTGCAAGTGTAACACACTAAATCAGAAAAGCAGTTTTGTTCAAGGTCCGTTAATCACTTTCATGTTTAATTCGGAATAATGGTTTTAATTTGATGTATGGAGAAACCAGGAATTTTAAAGTAAGTAAAGTTTTCATTGTATGAAATTTAGTGTTTTAAATTAAATTTATTGCCTGCTATTACTTTAAATTGTAATTGTTGTTTAGTAAATTCACTCTTTTATGGCTTTGAGTAAAACATTTGATTAATTTTTTTTGCAATTCGACCAATCCATGGAAGTATGAATTCATTTCGTTGTTGTTTTATTTTGACTACTCACACACACATTTGATCCTAAAGTAAATATTAGTTTCAATCAACATGATCATCAATAGCGAGAAATATTTTCTCAGTACGAGGAGAGATCCGTGCTCAGTAGTGGGTCATCGACGGGTCGAAGCCTTAAGTTGAACTATGATGAAGAGGTGTATATATAAATACATACACATATAGATATTTTTATTACACCCTGACACAGACCGAATATTCCTGCTCATCAAAGAAAAGTATGTTTTGGATGGGGATCAAACCCACGATCTCCAGCCTAGCAGTAGGTTTACTAACCACTACACCAACGGGCTAGTGGGACATTCATTCCACAAATTTACCTGTTGGTGATACGACGATAGCTACCATATCTTGTGAAAGCACGCTTAACTTTCAATAGTGCACATGGTGCACGGTAGCAAATGTGGTATGACTTCAATTATGATATGGTAACAAAGAAATGATTGTTTAACTACTTCACCTATCACCTAAGTAATAATATTCTTGTTGTTTCAGGTTTCAAAATGTGCACAAATATTTATTTCGTAATACTCATTCTAGTAATGACAAATGCAGTTCTCGGTAAAAATGGCAGTAATACAAAAAATATTAAGAACATAAATAAAAAACATGAGAACAAACATGGAAAGGTAATTTACGAGAGGGGTAAAAGATCCCTAACCGAAATCGAGAGATCATTCTTGTCTCATATAGGTAAAGGCTTAAGAAATGAACATATAGATGAATTAGCTAAATATACAAGTGATGGAATTGTTAACAATGAAGAACAAAAGAATGCAGAAAAAGAACTTCCGTTTTGGGGCACTAGAGGAAGAAGAGATAGTTCATCAGAGAGCACAGAATACTTAAGTGAAGATGAGAAAGCCAGGAAATGTAACTTCTGCGACAAATATTTTCGGGATTTCCATAAAAATGTAGTTAAAGAAGAACTAGATCCATTTTGGTTCGAGCGTGGTGTGAAGGATAAATCTAGAGAGTTCTATCCATTTTGGGCAAATCGAGGCAGAAGGGACGAATCGGAACCTTTTTGGGGTAATCGAGGTAGAAGGGATGAAATGGAACCATTCTGGGGAAATCGCGGGAGACGAGACGAAATGGAACCATTTTGGGGCAATCGAGGCAGAAGAGACGAGGCCGAACCATTTTGGGGCAATAGAGGCAAAAGGGATGAAGTGGAACCCTTTTGGGGCAATAGAGGAAGACGCGATGAAGTTGAACCCTTTTGGGGTACTCGGGGTCGGCGTGATGAAAATGAACCATTTTGGGGAAATCGAGGTAGACGACAAGAGCTCGAACCATTCTGGGGTACTAGAGGACAAAGGGAACCAAAAAATCATTTACAAAGTAATACCAATGCGAATAATAAAGAAAGAAAGAAAGCTGCTCTAAAAGATAGTATTATTGACGCCATGGATGATATGAAATATGGTGTAGAAAAACTGTCTAGAATACGAAGGACGGAAGGCAATTCTTTCTGGAAAAGTCGAGGTCGTGATAGTAAACTAGGAATTATGTTTAAACAACAAGGGAGAAATCAATTACTACCAGACCGGTCAGGTGAAAAACCAGCACAACTACAACAGAGCACAGTTCTCGATGAAAGAATGTATGCCGAACAGCCGCATTACATCTTAATTGAAAGAAGTAGCCGTTCTTCGGCTGAAGATGATCCGTTTTTTATTTCAAGAGGTAAAAAGTATACCAATTCTAAAACACTTAATGGGTTGCGAGATAGACGTGGAGTTTTGGAAGAGCTAGTAAAATCGGTAAGAACTGATCCTTATTACATTGCACGAGGTAAAAAGGACTTTGATTATATTAAAATAGGAAATTCAACAATATTGAAGGATAAATTTACGAAGGCGAAAGAACTGATTTGTTCAGCAGTTGATTTACTGGTAAGCAGAGACGATGGGCATAAAGTCAAAAGGGATATTGACGAATCTGAGAGAGACCGACGAACTATACTTAAAAAGTTAGCAGCTCAACTTCAAATCGATCCTTATTTTGTGAGTAGAGGGAAGAGAAGTGGCGGTATTGATACTAACGACGAAAATTTAGAAGAATTCATTAACCATGTTAGTAATATGTGCTATTGAATAATTGGGAAAAATGTAGAAAAAAGTACATATCAAACTTGATCTCATTCACATGATGCAAAGGCTGGTTGCATTATTGTGAATACTGAACCTGTATGCTACAAAATTACCTTTCTTGTAAGCAAATTAAGTAGATTTAGCAATATTTATGTGACGAACATTAAACCATCTGTAGGTTTAGTTACGGTATTCAAGGCAAGGCGAATTAAAAATATTAGCGTAGAATGCCAGTCTTGTAACATTGTTTTATGATTAACATTAAGGCATAACATTTAAATATTAATCTATTAGATGTGTAAGTCGTCTCTTCAAAATTCGGCTGTTTTAGACAATTTATCCTGCAACTTGGTACCTAGTGCAAATAAATAAAACGTCTTTATAAGGACTGACCTGCATTTTTATTTCTGAATAACATAAAAGATAACATTTACTTCCATTTTTTGTTTTTTTTTTGGTATTTTAATCATTGTTTATACATTTTGTTATTTTTTATTATTGTTTATATATTTTGTTATACTTGTTGTATATCTTATAAGTCATAAAAAATTGTTAGTTTATATTTCCTTGTTCATATTATATACATTTTATTTAAAATTCCTATCTTGTTATGTGTACCCTATAGAAAATTATAGAAGTGGTTTTATAGGTTTATCATTATTGTAACTCGTATCTGACCCACAACTGGGCTTGGGTCTCCTCTCACAATCTATCTCCATATCACAGTCTATTATTTTATTGATTCCTTAACCCAGAATATTATTGGTTTATTATTTCAATCAATATTGTTAGGCCGGTTTTCTAGAGTCGAAATCTGAAATAGGATTGTGGTGTTTTAAACGAAATAAAATGCCAACATAGTGCGACTTTTCCTTTATTATTATCTGCAATATTATTCCATAAATATTCCTACATTCCAAAATATCTATTTTTGATTTGCTCTCACAATTTAAATGGTGTAGGTAACATTGAGAAGGATATCATTTGAGCAAACGAAAAAATTATTGACTACATTTTAAAAGATGTTCGTTTCTATACAAGGTACATCGATTCCAATTAATTCTATAAAGAGATCTACTGAATACTATTTAATTCAAATTGGCTTATAATAATGGCTGATCTATGGAACAAGAAACAATATTCAAAAATAATTTTAAATTATTTCAAAAACAAGCTCTCGTGTTTGTAAAGCATATTTTATCTATTAATAATGACATTAATGTGCCACAAAAGGAAGTAAATGAATATTTCAGGAGACCTAAACCTGAGCTAGGTACACAAATCTTCATAATTCCAGTACACATTGTCACAACTATTAAATTCATAAACACTGATATTTATCATGGACATTTAACACCTTCATTTTGATATGATAAAGTTACAATATATGATTCTACTACAATTTCAGTAACGTTAAACTACTATAAAGTGATAGGCCATTAAAGATCTGATACCTCTAACAACTCAAATAATACTGTACGATGCAAGAACAATCCCCACATACATTAACACTGCAAATACAATTTCAAGTATGGCATTAGATAGATGACATTTCATGTCCTAACTTAATCGTTAATAATCTCATAGAAAGACTCGCCGCAGCAAACATGTTAGGTTTTCGTACATCAAGAAGCTGGAACATCCACATCAAAAAACGGTTATGACTTTCGGCCTGCTCTCACAGTTGAAGTCACATAAAACACTTATGACATCGAAAAAATAATCCGAAGCGGGTCCGGATTGGCTAGAACCCTGTAGGCCGTGAAATTCGTTCAGACTCTCCACAGCAGGAGGTGATTAGTGGAATCTTCTCTCCCGGCGTCTTCCGTCATTGTGGAACTTCTAAAATCTTCGCATCCATCTCCGCCAGAAATTATGAGGGTTTCCTTAGTATTCTGTGTGGTTTCCGTCTGTTTCTGAAGTTTCTCAGCATTGGCTGAGCGACGGCTCAACGCTTTCGTCTTCAAGGTCTGCACCGGTTTCGGAGGCTGTTTCTGAGGGACTGGGTTCTCGACAATCGTGAGGAATCGTACGTGGCCTGTATGTCCGTAAGTTATACCTGTGTGTCACATAAAATGTATAGTTTGTAATTGAAAAGATAAGGTTAAAGAAAGAATTAGGAATACATAGCCAATCCTTAGCCTTAGTAGATAATTATAATGTACGATATTTTGGAAAACTCATCGGTACGGACTTTCTTTTAACTATAGTATTACCATCTTATACCATTTATGTGATTTTTTCTATATTTATATTCGGTATTAGTATTTGTTTTTTTTCCAAACACTATTGACGGACGATTAACGACAAAATGGCCTTGAATAAGTTATCCTGAAATATTTATTACTGATGTGTTACATTTTTCCTCGGAAACTCGTAACAGGAAATACATAGATGTATTTGATTTATGATATCTATTTCTTTATCTTTTTTATTATGATATCTATTTCTTTATCTTTTCTATCTTTATCGAGAAATTAATAAATAATTCCGATTCCGATTTCTCTTACCAGTGAGATGCGGCACGGTGAAAACGCCAGTGCGTACATTGGGCGAGTTGTGCAGCGGCGCTGTCAGAAGGACCCCAGCGCTGGTCCCCACCCAGAGGGTGTCACGGTGGGCCAGGAGCGCTGTCACGCGGAGACATGCTGCTTTGTGCTGGCGGATTATGTCGTCACAGCCTGCAGGAAATTGAATAGATTATAGCTGTTATATTTTTATACTCTTTCACCTGTCGGATTTAGCTTTCGATTCTCATGTTAAAACAATCATGTTTCCCAAAAAAGGAGGAAGTTCCCAAATAAACTGTATTTTCTTCATATTCGTTACTTAATTTTTACTGGATGTACCCAATTTTGATAATTCTAGATAAATTGAATTTGAGCGACATCTAACGAGTAGTTTGAGCTATCTTTAAAAATCAGTAATAAGTATATTATTGAGCGTCTATTTCACAAAATAATTTTTAAAAATCAATGTTTGTTTGTTTGTCCTTTGTAGACTTTGAAATCGGTGGAGATAAAGCACTGATGTCTGTAGTAACTTTGGTCAGAATTCTCCGGAGAAGGTTTTGGTATCCAATTAATATCAATCGGACACATGGTTGATGTGTTGGTGCGTAGCAACGCGCGCCGGGCACAACTAGTTCTATATAAAATATTTGAGTAATCAACTTACCATGCAGCATCTTGGTAACATGCGGTGTGATATTGATCTCAGCGAGCTGGTCTCTGGTGGTGGAGTTGTAGCAGCGAAGCTGGGCCGCGTTATGCAAAGACAGCCAGATGGAGCCACCAGCTACAGCCATGTGGTTTATCGGTTTCGACTCCGAACTTATTTGGAATGTTTCGTCGATCTACAAAACGCAAAAATATATTTTTTTACATATTATAAGATAATGCTTGCCTACAATCCCACCTGATGGATATCTTTTACTTATTATTGTCTGTCAGTCACTTAATTAGAGTTTTATGGTCCGTTCAGACAGACTGACGTGGAGAGGATAGGAAAGTGTTATTACATTAAAAAAGAGTTTTAAGATATTAAAATGTGGTACATTCGCGTTCGGATAGTTGTTATGAATTTTTATTTTAAAAACAACATCTCAGTTCTTTTCATCATATCAATCCCTACTAATAGTACAAATGTGAAGATTTGTGAGGCTGGATCAACAAGAATTGTTTCTTCACGCAAAAATTACTGAACGGATCTGAATGAAATTTAGCACATAGATAAATTGCAGTCTAGAATAACACCAACAATTTTTTATTTACATCCCGCGCAGGGGAAGCCACGGGTGGAGATTAGTGAATTATTTCATTGTCCCAAAATTCTTTTAAACTCGATAAATATTTGCTATTTTACATACCGTTTTATTCAGTCATACCGTTAATAGGATAACCTGTTTTGTCAGAAATACTCTGCTATTACTTGATGGAGTTACCTGTAAAGAGTGAGGGTTGATGATCTTGATGGAGGAGTGCCAAGCGCACCAGAGTTTGCCACCAGACAGCAGCATGCTGCTCACAGGACCACTGCCTGTGCCCATTGAGATCGTTGACCGCTCGGTCCAGGATCCATCTAGCACCAGATAAAACAATAAAGAACAAAAGTGACAGATGTATGGTATCATATTAGAGCAGAACTATAAATGAAGAGAATGAAGATGAAGCGATGAGAAGAATGTATATCTTTTATAATGAGAGATCTTTTACGGAAATAGCCGACAAATAAGCAGAGGAGTGACGTGATTGTAAGAGGCTATTAGCCACCCATATACATCAGAAACACTAAAGGTATACGCTGATGCGCTTCTAGCCAGTAAGTAGAACTTTCATGTCGGGATTCACGGAAAAATAATTACAGTCGTATATCAGTCGCAGTTATAACTCTGTGAAAAAACAGTATTTTGTGATAACTACCTGTTTTTTAAGAACACAGAGTATCCAAAATTTGACGAGAAAACAATACAAATGTACACTAAAGGCATCCAATACTTTTAGTCAACTTACCAATATCTCGGCAATACACAACGAGATCTCCATTCCCCAGAGCAACGAAAACCTTTCCCTCGACGAATCTGAAAAACATATTACAAATATTTGAATCTACGAGTACCTAAGAAAAAAGTAAGGGCACAACTCGTAAGAATTACGCCCTTATTGTTTTCCATATAAGGGTGAAACTATTATGACTCCTAAAGATAAATTTTTAAAATTGTATCCCGCATCACCATGGTCTTAAACACACACAAAAATAATTAAGACGTAAAGTACTTGTGTCAAATCTCATCTGTCAATCCTGTCATCCTGTCAAGAGTTGCTCAACAACATCGCAATTTAAACGAAACGATTAATGCAACTAGAGCATAATTTTCACGTACAAAATATATTTTGGGAGTACTTAGCCGTAAAATATTTAAACCCAGGGTCCGCCCGCAGCTTCACCCGCGTGGTATGTTGATAAAAAGTTGTAAATGTGTTATTTCAGACTATAATCTAATTGTGTACCAATTTTCATTCAACGTATTCTGCGAGAAGGAGCGCATCCATCTATCCACCCTTACAAATTTGTTATTTTTAATATTAGTTACGTATTATTAAAGTATGGTTGAACTTACACAATAGAATGCACGCCAGAATTATGCTGTAGCTTAACTTTATTCTTCTTGATCCTAATGTTGTCTAGACAGTTGTAGACGTGGATGCAGCCGTCCTCAGTGCCGAGCCACATGGTGGGCTGGTTAGCGGTAGTGGCGCTGTCTTCTGATGACTGACGGCTGGTTGGTGAAGAAAGTGTACCTGTATAAAATACAATACAGTACAATGATACTTTATTGTGCACCACAACATATAATATATAACAGATATCGTCATAGAGTCGTTGGATAGTCTTAAAATATTTTAACAGGAATAAAGACTGGACTCTGAACATATAATACTTGTAAACATATATTACACTTAAATACAAGTGAACATAAACGAAGATATAGGACTGAAAGAAGTCGAAAATGTTTACGTTAAACAATATTAAGTACTTAATATACAAATTAGAACAAATATAAATACAAAATTAGGGACACCGAAAAGTGCGCAAAAGTTTTGAAAGACTTTTCCACTTAAATTTATTTTGAAGTGGTAAAATATGTAAAAACTTTTAGTTAATAAATTAATAACATTAATAACAAAATAGTGACTTTAAACAATAACAGAATTGTGCATTGTTTTAACAAATATTATATTAATGAAAATTAACCGGTCTGAATACACATTACCACAAAGATATTAATTTACTGTGATAGTATAAAAAATATTGATATTATACACAGAAATAATCAAAGAATTTATTACAATAGTGCATATTAATTATAAGAAAAAGATGTAATAGTGGATTGAGTTGAACATTTACACATCATAGGAATAAAATAAGAAAAGGCTTACAATAATATAATATGGTTAGAAAAGGTAATACTATCATGCAGAATATAGTATATGGATAGTCATTTACCAAAAATATCCTTCTTGTCATCACCTCCTAGAGTACAAAGTCTAATTAAGATACTTTAAAATATTTCTCATGCAACCTCTAAAGAATTTACATATTAGGTATTTTACTGACATAATTAAGATATCTGTAAATTTACAATATAATTGTGAATCTTAAGGATTATAAAAAACCTTTTACCTAATTAGCAACCTTATTTAGAAGGATATAAGTATCCCAAAATCTCTCTTGCTAAGAAAAATATTCTTAAAATACATTCAACACAATCATATTCAACATGTTATTAATTGACATTTGTTTATTAAAACAAACATTTTCAATCTCATTATAAATCAACCCTTTTTGTCTCAAATATTAGTGGGTGACTAATATGTTCCTTTTTATTAAAGTAGATACACAGTACATCTAAAGATTCTACATAGAAATAAAAACATACCAGCCATTATACGTCCAGGGACTACGTTGCAGGGAAACAAGATAAAATGGAATTAGAAAAAAGTTATACAAATAAAAGGACAACACAATCAATAATTAGGGGTATTTATACAGAATAATTATATTTATTTATGCGAAATTGTATTTCAATTATCAATCAACATCTATTATTTTGAAAAGAAAGTATACAATTCCCAAGTATTTTAATTAATAATATTAATACTCAGTTCAGCCGAGACCATGACCCAAGCAAATTGGTTGAAATACAGGCGCGGAAAACATAATATATAATGTAAGTAATATAGAACAATGCAGGACAGTCCACGATGAATCGAGTTTAAAAGCAAATATTAAATACGACTGCTATATAAATGCACAATTTATATGTAAAATAAGGTATATTAATACAATTTAAAATAATATTTTGTGTAAGTTAAAGTAAAATTTATAATCCATTTTTATAGTTTACACAAAGTGTATTTTACAGTTTACACAAAGTGTACAAAAATAAATAAACTACAAAAACTAGTTAGGGCTCAAAAATGGTTAAGGAACCTAGGTTTAAAATTAAAAATATTTTATACTTTATAATATAATAGAATTAAAAAACCTGTTTCACTTTCTTAAATTACTCTTTGTCATACAATAAAGTTATTATGGGTAGGTACTATTTTTATATTTTTTTATATATCCGAAAAAATATACGTTCATTGCCCTTTGGTTAGTTATAAATAATTTTACCTATGATCATCATGAAATCAATGCCTATTGTTTGTAGAATATGGACAGTTGAGAATTGTAGATGGCGCTAGGTGGTCTTTTGTTCTTTTATGTGCCATTAATACATAGTTGAATAAATTTGTTCCAAAAAAAATCTTTTTTTTATTTTTAGACAGCAGCTCAAACACAATTAAAAAAAAATAAGTTTACATTATTGTTATTTTACATCGCCATCTAGTTTAAACTAGACGAAACCAATAAGGCATATGCTTTTACTTATAGGCATTTCATATTTCTAGTATGATCTTGGCTGATCCGTGGGTGTTCTACATAACATTTTCGTTTGTAGCAAGTATAACAAATAAATAAATACCCATAAAATTAAGCTTACCCGAAGTGATTCCCATAGCTTGTTTGTCAACAGCGGGGTTGGAGCTGGACTTCATCACCGGGTGCACCTGGATGTTCTGGCCGGTATGAGGAGTGCTGAGACTCTTGCTGTGGTTGGGAGTCAGGGTACTGCGGTAGTTGCCGAGGCTCGCTGTGAGACTGGAATTACATATAAAATAATAAAAGGTTGCCTCTTAATGCCTTTAATGTCAAAAACAAAATTGGTCCAGCCGTTCCACAGACTAGACAGAACAGCAAAAGGATATTTTGGTATATATACATACATATGCAATTAGTAAAAAACTTGCAATGTATGTTTGTATATTAGTATGTTAGTATATTTTTTGTTACTGGTCAAATCTTGCAAGTTTAATTAGTCCCACTTCCTTTTACACTACAGAACATAGTTCCGCAGCAAAATTTCAGAATTTTGCACACTGCTTCAGTTCCAATGACAATGCATGAGAAGTATGATCTGCTGCTATGCTCAGAATTAGCTCCAGATAAGGAAACTCATAACGGTTAACAAAATGGTTATTAATTTTAATATGTTTCTTCGTATAAGGGCTTTGTAATTAAAGCTTGTGTTATTAAACATTTTAATAATACTTGTTTTACTATTACAAACAATCCAATTTTATTTATTTGTGACTATTATGTTGGTAAACAATATTATACCTGGAATGCAAGCGAAGGTTGGCCGACTCGTGGCTGCGATCAGAGTGGCCGTCCTGGTTCTCGCTGCCCGAGGAGCCCTCTTCTTCGTCGTCGCTGGATGATGAACTGGAAACATCAAGCACCAGTCAACACCATATTCGTCATAACAATCCACTTGTCCCACCAATACGATCTTCTTTCACAACCTGAAGGGAAAAGGCAGTAATCTACCACACTGGCCAAGTGCCGAATGGACTTCGCGCACCTCTGGTAACTTAATGGGGAACTTTCAAAAGTGCAAGTCTCACGTTTTCTTTCAGCGAAGCAAGTGATAATTACTTTGAAAATTATGAAGAATAGGCTGTCAAATTTCAGGGGAAGCACAGGTGCAATCCCGATCCCAGATCGATCCAGATCCCAGAGCCTCCTCATATGCGTTAGACGGTTGCTCGGAAGGGTTTTAGTGGGTAGTAATCCCACATAACCCGAAAACACTAGTTTCGGGTATTGTGTCTTGTCAAAATTTCCCCCTCGACAAAAAATAGGCTGTCCTATTTATACACACTGTTTACGAGAATTTAAATATTAGGGATGTTTGAATATTTCTTTTTCATCTTGCATCGTCAAGTAAAATTTTATTTTCAATTCAAAACGAGTTTAAGTTAAGACATTTACGAATTACGAACATGAATTATGAATTATGTCCTAACATAATAACAATATTTATTGTAACAAGTTTTTTGTGCACACCTATCTAGCCGAATGTTCTTGCAGCTATCATCAGGGTCTGAGATGCTGATCCCCGGCTTGGTAGAACTGGTGCTGCTCAGGGAACTTGTGCTTCTAGAAAATACAGGAAGGTTATTATTAAAAATGTATTTTTATATGAACATTTTATTAATATTATAAATGCGAAAGTTTGTGAGAATGGATAGATGGAATGATATATGGATGTTTGTTACTCCTTCACGCAAAAACTACTGAAAGGATCTGAATGAAATTTGGCACAGAGATAGATTGTAGTCCGGAATAATATATACTTTTTTTAACATACAACGTAGGCCGTGGGCAAATCCTAGTCTGCACTAATATTATGAAGAGGAAAGATTTGATTATTTATTTCTTTGAATTGAATAGGCTCCCAAACTACTGCAACTATTTAAAAAAATATTTTACCATTAGAATCTTACATTATCTCTGATGAACATAGGCTATATTTAATACGAGCAACAATATTGATCCGCGTGAAAATTTCGATAATGTAACCCTACATGTGAAAAAAGGACCAAACAAAATCCTTATGCTGCGGAAATTATTGACAATAGACCAAAGTGATCTACTACAGTTTTGTAGAGGACATCAATATATACAAATAAGTCCGCAATACCATATATATAACTGTTACAGTTATATCACAAAAAACACTTTTCTTTGTAACCGGTTTTTCCGAAGCGAAGCGAGGATAGTTTCTAGTTCTTTATAAAAGATGAAAATAGCTCCATCCTTTATCCCCTGCGCAAAACATGAGACAGTCTTTTTCAGTTCAGCTCGTTTGGTTAGGTACCTTACTTTGCTTGATTCAGTTATCAAAATACTATAGTGTTTACTATAGAAAAGTTTATCCTGGATGGGATTCAAATCCACGACCTCCGGCTTAGCAGTCAGGTTTATTAACCGCTACACCAACATGCCGGCCAGAGGAGGTTAGAGGCCTATTTCTTATTACCCAGTTATCGACAAAAAGAGAAAGTTTATAAAAACAGGAAATAAAAGTTGAAACTCACGGAATGTCCAAAGTCTGTTGCCTGGCGAGCGCCGGCGCGGGCGGCACGCAGGCCACGCAGAGAATACGCGCGTTGCAGACGCCATTACATGACGTCACCTGCGGCTTCGGTGATAGAGTGAGAACGCACACCTGGCCGACATAGCCGTCACTGTTGCACACCTGCAATCGTAGTTCGGGATTATTGAAGACAATTCAGAAATTTAATATGGTTATGCAGATTTAGCAGTAGATATTAGTGGAGGTCGAATTATTATTTTTTTAATTATTTATTTAGTCTTCAATTATTTTATTACTTATTCTAAAAGATACTAGTTGTGTGAAAATTTAAAAAAACAGCCCCTTCTAAGAAGGTTCCTTAAAACTCAGGTCAACAAAACCACGACAGGTCTTGAGAAAACTGAACGGTTGTCAACCCTATATCAACATAATGTATAAAAAACTTGCCCAAACGTCAGGTGCTTGTCCTTTAGGAGGCAGAGTGGGAGCAGCACAAGTGAACTGCAACCCAGCCCGCGTCTTCCGAATGGGCACTGGCGACAGGAACTCAGGAGCTGGCCTCTCTTGACCGTATACACCTGGAAACACCATACAGATCGTATTATTTCACCTTTCTTTTGAATATTTTACGTTGGTCTTCCAGAACCTTGTTCAAATTTTCAAACTTTTGTGGATATTAGATACAATTTGACAGGCCGGTGGGTCTAGTGGTTAGTGAACCTGACTACTACGCCGAAGGTCGTGGATTCGATTCCCACCCAGGTCAAACTTTTCTGTGATGAGCAGGAATGTTTGTTCTGTGTGTCTGG
>DWJZ01002703.1:0-18778 GCA_018249125.1 Asbolis capucinus
TTAATAATAAACAAATCGAGAGTACCCGTTTGCATTTAAGATGGAGTACTATTTAAAACCATCGTAGCTTCATAAATCACCTAGTAGTATTGATATAATTTATTCACTAACATTCACATGGAAAAAATAACTCATATTTTAAAGTTAATCACAAAATCCTTTGATTCTATAATGGCGGTTTACATTTAAATAAATAATAATATAACCAATAACAGAATCTATACAAACATTGGTTAACTGGTACAGTTAAATGGATACAGTAAAATGGAATAGGTTAACAAAAAATTTACTTTAAACTTCAAACAAGAACCGCTATACCGGTCAAAGTAAGTCAGTATTCTATGATGGTCTGTCAATCATGTCAAATGTCAATCTGTCAAAGTTTGGTATTCAATACATACATCAAACAATGCAAAAGGGAACGGTAGTATCGGCCGGGGAAGTCCTAGACCTACAAAAATCAAAATGAGGATGTCTTTAAAAATACCAAATAAGAAGAACAGGCAACCAAAATTTTAAGTCTAGCGTCTTTTGACAAATTAAGGGAAAACGATGTATGAAACACTATTTTTGTCATTAGTTCTCCAATAAAAACAAACAGTTCTGTGTAATAATTTGAAAATATATTTTTACTGTTTTACTGCGATCTACTACGGTCTACCATGGGCTTCTATGGTCTACTATAGTCTACTATATTCTTCTACGGTCTACTCTTCACTAATAAAAAAAGCTTTAAAACTCAACAAACTGCTACAGTCTCCAAAGTCTACTGTGTTCTACTGCAATCTACTACGGTCTACTATGGTCTTCCATGGGCTCTGACTACTACGGTCTACTATGGTCTTCTACGGTCTAGTGTCAACAAGTCTGTCAACTAGTCAGTCTCCCAACAGTTTACTCACTCTGTAAGCGAAGCCTGCGTATCATGTTTCTTCCCCTCCGCTGCGGCGCCACTAACGCCTCCTCCCCCTCCCCTCCGCTGCCCCTCAAAGTACGCGGCGCCGTGTCGGTAGCCCACTTCGCGGATCTCGTCAAAGGAACCGAATTGAAGTGTTTTGTACGCGTCTATCGGCGGTCGAATGTATTCGCAGTAATCGGATTTCTTTACTTCCTACAAATAAATAAAATAAAGGCTTACTCGTAAAAGCAGTGGAAGAGTACACTCGGTGCAAATTCGATCTGGATTTTATTCTACACAAATTGACAAGTTTACATTGAAAAAAATCCAGTTCAAATTTGCACCGAATATAAATGTTTGAACGTTGCTGGCTTCAAGGGCATTCCGGTCGATTTCTGCACGCAGCGCATGCACGTACATACGCAAGCACACACGCACGCGGCAATGAAAATTTCAAAGTTACGTTCTTATTCTAAAATTATTATAACTTTTAAACATCGTTAGGAAGCCTGCACTTTTGTGGGTTGTCCATAAAAGTTCTCCAAGGTGTGTGAACCTACCAATCCATGATTAGCGTGGTGGTTTACGGCTTGTACCCCTCACATTGTGAAAGGAAACCAAAGCCCAACAATGGACCAGTAACGGGTTACAATCATGATCATACGTACCTCTAATTGCCTATTGCAGGAGACATAAGCCAGTCTGCTCTGAATATCAGGCAGATTGGGAACCTTGACCGGTGTCGTAAACGGATTCCATCTGAAATATAAATATAATAGATTTTTAGATCAAGGAAACAATATTTTTATTATAAAACCATGAAAATAAATTAATTAATTATATAATACATATTTTTTATGTGATACACAGGCAAACCAGCAGACGGGTCACCTGATGGTAAGTGACCATCTAGTGCTCATTAGGAAATTAAGTCCAACAGATTGAGGTGTCAGTAACGAGTTGCCTGCCAGGAAGGAAGTTACAGGCCCACTCTCGCGAAGAAGAGGTAACGAGGGAAGCGGTAAATTGTTAAAGCAAATGGGATCAATAACGACAGCAACTGACCCCAGATACACCAACAACGGGCGACAGAAGAATGGGAAGAAGGATAACTGAAGGACGGGAAGAAAAAGAGATATCTTGGAAGCTGACCTTTTCCACAGAAGCCACCAGCCGGAAAGGTCGTCCCCGTAGTTAGTCAGATCGGTGTCATCCTGGGATCCCACGTCGATTGCCAGGATATGTTTGGCGCCCAACGATCTCATCACGTCCGCTGGAATTATCATCGATAGCTGTCATGACAGGTTTTAATACTTTCGTATATATGACATGAAGGGGGCAGAACAAAATGGCGACGGCCCGTACCTATCGGCTCAGTTGTGTTATGCAAGCAGCGCAGTAAAAAAGTGAATTATTACCGCTAGTACACAAAAAAATAATGGGCAATTCCGAAGGAATGTAAAACCATGGGTCTCGTTATTAACCGTAGCATTCGACAAGCTTTTCGTAGGCCTTAAAGGCGGCTTACAATTTCCAACATATTACCTGACCACTAATACCTCCAGCATGCAGCAGCATGGTGGAGTAATTTGTTACAGGGAATCTCTAAACACTGGCCGAAAATCTCTCAATCAACTCGCACTGAAACTCAGCTTCCAATTTCAAATTCAGAATGCTAAAATTTCTAGTGGTTAGTAAACCTGGCTATTAAACCGGAGGTCGAGGGTTCGATCCCCAGAACAAATTTTTGAGCAAAGAGCAGGAATACTTTTCCGTGTCTGGGTGTAATAAGGACATATACATATGTATGTATTTAGAAATAAATATAAGTGCATCAGTTGTCTAATCTGAGTACAAGCTAATGCTTAGTTTGGGGTCAGGTGGCCGTGTGTGAGTTATCCAGAGATATGCATTTATATGTTTAATCCATCCAGAGCATATGAGAAGGCCCCGGAATCTCATATGAACGCCTCCTCTGCGTACTGGCCCGACCCAACCGTTCTCCATCAACAATTAACTACCTAAATATTTTGATATTATATATTTTTTTCTCAGTGTCTAAAAATAAACACTTTGACTAAAGAAATTATTTTTACTCGTTCACTTTGAAATTACTCTCGGCTTGCATGGAAACGACCAAATAATACTTAAACTATGAAATGAAAACACCTAAGCTCAGATTATCCCTTAGCTTGTACTATGGCGGTCAGACAACTGACATACATACAATATATTCTGAAATATCCACTTACATACATATTTTTATTACACCCAGACACAGAAAATTCTCATCAGAGAAAAGTTCATTATGTGTTATACTACTACGTACCCGGCACGTTGTTAACATAGCACCCGTCGAGTAGAAGATGACCGTCCATAGGGTCGCAAATAGGCGGGAATATGCCCGCGATGCTCATAGACGCGCGGCAATACCGCCACAGCATACCTGCCATAATACTGACCATCCACACCCCAGAACAACACTTGGTACCGATTGAAGAATAATGTCGTTAGGTTTTATAAGATAGTCGATAGATGGCGTTGTAACGTGTCCCGAATTATAGCGGTTATTTCTTTACTGCGACTTTAAAATGAGTTGATGCGGTTTTATTCAATCGACAATTCTTATTTTTTTTTAATTTCTTTCAAAATTTTTTCTATGCTTCGAGTAAACTGTTTTTATAGAATATAATAAAAACAATTAATAAATAAATCGAACTTTAGAAAAATAAAAAGTAAAATAATCAATAACTTATTTATTTGTTTTGTCTTGATTCAATGTTGTGTTTTACTACGTAATTTATAATAATATTATACTGCTGCGTGGTTTGTGTTTTGCTAGAACCAGCAACAAAATTTGAGATGTGTTTTAACAAAATATTTCCAGACTATCACAGGCCAAACTAGAACAGATTATCAACATTCTAACGAACACCATACTTCAATGTCAAATACCCGTCTGTCGTCCGCCCATTCACTCGTGTTGCCTTCACTTACCTTACAAGACTGAGTGTAAATATCAATGTACTGGTTACAAATCTTACATTAGTCAATGGTATGAGTTCAGTTAATGCCCGATGCCATACTACGCTCTACTATGTACTAGTTAGAATTTCAACAGAGAAAATGAAACAAGACTGTTTATGAAGATGAAAGATTTAACTAGAAAGTCGCAATAAAATATTTTTTCTACCAAAACGCCGATATAAAGCCCAATTAAAATCCTTTTTTACATATTTACACTCAGCCTAACGTAACTATTGCGTGCTCGCCGCTGATTGGTCGATTCGTGTCGCGAGCGCGTGCGTACCGGCATCCGCGCATTGTGATTGGTTTACCTGGGAGATTGTTGACGTAACCGCCGTCCAATAGGAGGTGGCCGTCTACCGGGTCGCAGAGAGGGGGCATGTATCCGCTGAGCGACATCGAGGCGCGAATGTAACGCCAGAGAGAACCTGCGGCGCCACAGGTACGTTAGAATTCGAAGTAATATTTACGAATTAAAAAAACTATACCTCGCTTTTTGTATATTTCTCTTATTTTGACCTATTAGAATATATATAATAATGTAACTCACGCGAATATACATATTAATTTTGAAAAATTAAAAACTTGAAGAGAATTATTTTTTTACTGTCGATTTTAAATAAAAAAACATTTTCATAATAACGTACGTAGAAGTAGACCACAATACACAAAAACATAAAAATCCACAAATACATGTGAAATTCACTACAAAATACACAATAACAACTGAGTTAACCTCGATCCCCCAAAGAAGAAGAAAAACCATAGAGTGCAAAAAGATTTCAAAGACATCAGTGATACAAACTGTCAAAATGACGTATGTTGTTAGTAGAACACAATCCATGGAGAGGAAACGTTGATTGTAAAACGAAAGCCAGTAGGTAGGTTCTGAAAAATGGTATATTTTTTTAAATAAAAAAATTTACTATAGACATCGAATAATCGAATATCAACTAAACAAAGCATAAATACACAGCCTCTAAAATTTATTACGCAGCAGTCGTATCTTTGAAAAGCTAATAAACCATAGAGCAACCTTGTTTAAAGCCAATTTTTATAACATTTATATAATATTGTATTCAAACACATTCTGCAACCTTCTAGAAGCTTTAGTTAGTAATTAAATATATGTTAAATGTATATATTCAATCTTTTTCCATCAAACATATTATTCAGTATAAATACATCCAATAAGGTTTGGTAACCATTGTAATATCTTCATATTTTTCTGGTATTTATGTAATTACCAGCCCAAACACGGTTTTGAAAAACAAGCTTGAAAAGACATATGTACATTTTCTTAAATTAAAAATGGTTTGCAATGAATGCTATGAAATAAAATATGTTTTTTATGCATGTGTATGAATCTGCGTAGATTGGAATATTAATTTATTTAATTCTCTTTTTTTATCTTTTTGAGGCATATAAAATAAACAAGCCAACAGAATACAACATTATAATCATTTTTTAATGTTACGAAGCAGACTTAGATCGATCATTCGGCTACCTATTTTCATAAAATCGATTTCTGTATATGAAAAATATTTGAGAAAAACGATTACTTAGAAAATTTATTAACCTAATAGATCGCATAACTAGATTTTTACTTTAGTCTGCTTGTCAGTTTGTCCGTACATTTGTGACCTAATTTCGGAAACAGTTTAATCGATTCGATTAAATTTAATTCGTTTAGTCAAGAGTGAATAGACTATTACTAAGTTAGTGCACTTTATCATCTAAGACCGCTTACCATCAGGTGGGATAGTGGTCAAGCACGAAGCACACACACACTAAAAAAATCAGGGTTTCGTTTTCACTGATATATTGTAGTAAAATTATCAACTCTTAGCTGTATCCAAACGAAGGAGGGCAGTTAATAGCCAACAGTGCGTTTCTTCAACTGTTTTATATTTTATCTAACTTTAATTATTTTAGTATTTTTAAAATGGATATTTTTACGTATATAGCCCGCCTATTACAAGGCCCCTTACAAGCTAACCCGCCTATTCAGATTTGCATTCTGTTACCGCAGCAAATACACTCTGTATATTTGCAAACTCCATCATAACATGGTAAAGACTTTCCAATTATTTGAAAAGACAACAAAATTTTATTTTTCATAAATATTTCATTTCAGTATACACAAATTTACATTTATTTAATATTGGAAGGGTTAACGGAAAATAGTATGAAACGAAACGCATGCAACATGTCTAAGAATACAGGGAAACATCGACTATGATGAACTATCTGAACTGCACTACAGTGATGAAGATGACGAAAGAAAAAGATAAAAAATATGAAAACTAAAAACCACACTCATGCATATACATGAAGATATGAAGAGGATCGTATGAAAATGAAAATACATACAACATTGATTAATTACATCCAACCCGACATTGTATATGCGGCCCGATTGCATTTAAAAATACATTTCTGTATTTAATATACAAACTCCCAAATTCATAAGCGTTATGGTAAACCAATCACAAGCACTCGCGTTAATGTAAAAAAACATTTAACCTTAAGTAACGGCAACACGAAGCAAAATGTCGGATTCGTAACGTTAGGATAAGAAAATTTTGATAGAAGAAAAATATTTTTTAATAATAGTTAAAATAAAAAAAAAACAAATTTAAAACATCGACTAACATCACATATAAAGACATAATAAGGTTTTTTGGACACAAAATACGACACGTAACACTGAATAGCGTACACGGGCACATAAATGCAAGTGAGTGTGGTTATGGGGTATAATGTAATAAAATAAAATCACTGTAGCGGACAATATAACAAAAAATACGTAAACGTAGCGTTGCAACGTGACATGACGTGACGTAGCGTGACAACGTGACACGTCGTAGAAAAAGCAAGAGTCAACAGCATTTGTGTTTCCCAACTCTTTTAAATCTAAAGTTGGGTTGTCATGAAATGTCTCCGCCACCATAGATATTGAGAACCGTATGATGGAATAGACAAATCCGCATTTACAAGTTATATATCAATAATTAATATATTGAATGAAATTATGTTTTTAAAAGCCCCGATCTGGTCGGCAGATAGTATTCCACGAGATGATTTGTATGTATTTAATGTATTTAAACCATTACATGCATAATCCATCTCTATGTTCATCTGTATTTTTGCTCCTAACAATTTCAGTATAAATACACAACGAAATAAGGGGATAAAAAAGAAATATACACATAATAAATTGGTTGACATAAAAATACATAATAATTGGGTTAGTAAGTGCAAAAGCGGTCAGTTTCAGTCACAATACAAACCAACATAAATACGACACAATACAATACAACATAATCAGAACACACCTAAATATTTCCTGTCCATGAATGTGTTGTGTTAGTTGTCTATAGGTAAACTTTACCTAAAATACGATTGTCTATGGCACACTGGTCAATGGTATTTTGTCAATTGTTCGCGAAAAAATATATCGTACCCGTAACATAGCCTTTTTTATTACATCATATTTTACTGTACAAACTTGTATTTCATATACAAATTCAGAAAAGAATTTTCAAAACCAAAGTTTCCTATCAGCTTATTGCATTTTATAATTTATATATAACATGAATTTGAAATGAACTAAAGAAGAAAACGAAGACTGTGTTATTTATTTTGTATAACTGTTGTAGTAATGTTAACATTATTTAAAATCGTTGATATATTTTTCATTATAAAAATATATGTACTTTTACTGTCAGAATGCCAAAAACAAGTCCTTAGTAACACATAATTCAACAAAAAAATACACTATAATAAAAAAAATGTTTGTAAGTGACACACAGAAATAAACATAAGATTAAGTTTTAGTTAATTAACAATTAAAGTTATAATGATTAGTTACCAACTGTATTTGTCAGTAATATAGTTTAACAAGCAATTTATCTCTTTATATAAATAGCCGTCAAACGAGCAGAACTATGTTAGGGTTTAGTTTTTTTTTTAGCCACTCGATCAGCATAACGTAAACGTAAGCTACGTTACATAACGTTACGTCACGCTTACGTAAAATTACGTTACGTTTATTTTGTTATTAGCTAGTAGTAATTACTTTTGAAAACCCATTTTACCTATTGCAAAAAGTGTTAAGTGTTCCCATTAACATTAAAACCCTAGGGTTTTTTTGGGGCCATATAATATCTGTCCTCCATCAACCTGCATTGGAGCAGCGTGGTAGAGTATGCTCTATGCCTCCTTAGTATGAGGAGAGGCCCGTGCTCAGAAGTGGAACATAGATGGATTGAATCCATATATTGTCTATCAGAGAGCGACCGATAGCGGAGACACTAGCGCTCTCGCTACTAAGCCCAGTTAGTAAAGCACATTGTAACTGACCGTGGCGGTGGATTCGCATGCAGCTGGAGCTGATGTCTGTGGTGAGCGTAAAGTACGGCAGCCAGAGGTCCTCGATGTGGACCTCGCCGAAGGTCGACCGGATTGTCGCGTTGAACTGACGCCCAGAGAACATTGAGGTGGCTGGATATGTGAGGTCGAGCAGCTGCTTGCCCCACTGGGTCATTTTCTGGCGATTAACAGTTAAGTTATAAATATAACCAGCTAAGTATATATTTCATTTTGAAAAAGGAACGAATTCATTTTAAAAATAATTTTATATTTTCGCTCCTTTTAAGAATTACCCGACTTAGAACGAATATAAAAAAATCTATAGTACAAAAATACACCAGTGATTTTTTTTTATCAACCATTGTAAAAACTAATCGATGAAACGAAAACTGCTCACGACAAAGAGACTTTATACAACCTTCAAAAAAGTTTTTAAAAAAGCATGTTTCAAAATAACCACACAACTCTTTTACAAATACAAATATCACTTTAATATTTTATAATACACATTAATTTCTAATTCACATCCTAACCTACTCCTGGTATACATTCATCTCATTGTTTCGAGTGATAATATTCAAAAGTACTTCTACCATGTACACACATATACGTTTTTTATGCAATAACACTATTTCCTTCTGTGTGCGGATAGCAAACCTATCTCCTTCTCAATCTAGGCGACATTTGGCTGCTAATATAGATCTACACCTCCTCAGCAATGAGGTGCTCAGTATTGGGCCAATGGTTACCTTAGACCATTCGCGAGCCTTCTGCGTGACCGTAGTGATGTTCCGCTCCATACACCATAGCGCGCCCATGAACGCACCAATACTGACTCCGCCTACCATGTCGATCGGAATACCCGCTTCCTGGAAACGAAACATTTAAGATTCGTTAGAAAAAAACATCTTTGAGCATATAATTATAATACAATAAAACACCAGATATTATTGACATACCCACACCTAGGGGTAGAAAGGTCGTATAAACCATTTTAGCGAAAATGAGTTGTGAGTGCAGTCTTATTCATTTTGTGACGCTTTCACAAAAATAATTGTTTATACCGCCCAGATGACTTCACCCCTAAACAGAGTTTTTGTTGGAATGTATGATGTAAGAACAAAAAAATATATTGAACAGCGACATACATCTAGAGAACTTAATAAAATGTTACAACTCAAATAATTATCGGGTGTATACGCCATTAAAAAGATAAGCCGTAAATCCACGCTAAGTTCTAAACAAAGATACTGCTAGAAAAATACGGTTTTCCATTGCAACAAGCATAAAAAAATAACCAATGTCACTTAATAGGGTCAATACAACAATAAAAAAAATCATAAGAATGTTTTTAAAAATGGGGTTATTGTTTTTCTATTTCATTCCTCCAATAAGTTGAAATTTCAAAAACGCTAGAATTAATTTTGTTTTAAACTAAGGTAGAAAGGTTTATATTTCATATTCGACTTCCATGCCAACTTTCACCATACATTTCAAACATTTCTAGCTTTTTTTCCCAACACAAATTTTCTTCAAAATGTTAAAGCGTAACAGGAAGGGGAAAAAGTTAGTTTAGTATTTATAATATGAATAAGGATGATACGTAACCTGTATAGCCCTGATCATGCCAACGTGCGCGGCGCCCCGGGCTCCGCCCCCGCCCAACACGAGCCCCACGCTGGTGGCCGTCAGCCAGCGCGCCAACCGACTGAAGTCAGAGTGCACGCTCGCCTCCGACATCAGCACCTTGCTGTACAGCTCGCTCTGGTATTATAATAGATCAGTATAAATTACCATACATATTTTTATTTGCTTTTTCAGCTTCCCCTGCCTATGCGATATCAATTTTTTTTCTCTTCTCATTTACTCTTCATCTTAAGGTTGTCTGGACAAAATCGCTGCTTAGTAATAAGACCGCATATAATACTTTATTTATACATCATATGTCATATATACATTTATCGTTATTTCTTTCTTTGTGTACAATAAATATATATTTATGAAAAATAAATTACGTGTAGGCTTCTCAGAAAATAGTACATGGTGATACAAGGCTAATTTTATAAGAGAAAGACCACTAAGTGGCACGCATGTAATTATTGATACACCAAGCAGTGTTCTAGTTATTTTTCTCCTGGCACCTGCTAGTTGGACAGCTACCAAGGGGGAAAATTAAAATAGTGCGCCATTTCCACTGATATTCGTTAACATCTTCGGCATTTAGTGCTTGATTTTATTAATTGAACATATAATTTACGATTTTTTTTTAATAAAATATATTTCAAATAATACGTGATCAACGTCTCCCATTTTAAAATACATATTTTACATGTATACAAAAAAATTAATAATAATGTAAATAACTCACAATCCTATATTGACTCTTCCTAGTAAACATACGATGCGGACACCGCACATGATGGTGCTGACTGACCCAGGACCTCATATTGAGCCAGTGAACGGTTCCAGACGGGTTGGCGCCGCCTTCACGATGCAATAACACTAGCTCCTTCTGCGTGCGAATAGCCAACCTCTCTATCTCCTTCTCGATCTAGAAGGAGATATTTACAAAATTGTTTTCAGTTAACATACGTTTTCACCAATCCTCCGAACCGACGACCTGCGGGTTACGCTGAAAACCAGCGGTCATGCTTTAGCTGTGTGTGTTTGATTTACGTGTATGCTGAGCGCAACCGTTTTCACCTCTCATTTTTTTTGTTTTGATATAGTTGTATTGCGTATATTTATTTTTTTTGATTTACGTGTTACATGCTACGTGTACTTTAAACTTTGATTACTAGGTGAAATAAACATTCTTTCTTTCTTTCTATTTTTGGCTGTTAATATAGTTAGAGGAAAAAATTTCGGCCGTTAATCTCAAATAAAGTCTTATTTGATGAAGTTGATTTAAATTTAGAAATAGATATTTTCGGGCATCAATTTCGATTGAGAAATATTTGGCCGTTAGTCTGTTAAAATCTCGGCTATATCACACCCTAAAAACACCAATCTATATAAATATCGAATATTTTGAGTATAAAAAAACTATGGAATACTCAACTCCCCAACCTACCTTCCCAATACTGGGCTGTTTGTCCCCAAGCGCCACGATAAGGATACAATCTGCCTGCCGGATACAGCGCTGCGTCCACTGGGTCAAACTGGGATCGCACTGGTATAGCGCCACCTAGCGACACCAAACAAAATTAACATATTACCTTAAACAACTCTTTAGAGTCACTCATAACACTTAAGCTCTTATTATTTTCCGTATGAGGGCGTAATTGTTGTGTTACGCCCATATTGTTTCCGTCGACGATATAACAAACACCATCAAGAGGGATCGTAGTCACTAACTTTTTAATTGTATAAAAAAAAAAACAAAAATACAGCACTTATTTATAAAAAAAGAAAAAATTTAAAGTGTAAAATTTGGAAGAAAATTAGAAAATAAATGGATACGTACATTATTGTTAAATTAAATTTATAATTAAATGTATAACATAGTTATGAATTATTAAGCGTTTTCAGTACCTGTAAATACCAAAAAAAATACTCTTTCGGAGTTTCAACCATTTCTCCTTCAAACACGGTTTTTTGGGATATTTTGAAGTAATAACATAATTTGTCCTTTAAAGTGTTTTTAAAACTAAATTCAAAACAAAATATTCATTCTCTCATTCAGTTAACTATTCATTCACTCAATCTTTAATAGTTATAATAATAAATATCTTTGGACAATTGCCATCTGACTTCAAACTAAGCATTAGCTTGTACTGGTGATCAGACAACTGATAAACATACATATATATTTTGAAATATATGCTTATATAGATATTTTTATACCTAGACTCACAGAACAAACATTCCTACTCATCACAAAAATGTTTGGCCTGGGTGGGAATTGAACCCACGACCTTCAGCGTAGCAGTCAGGTTCACTAACCACTAGACCAACCGACCTGTTAATCACATATATTGACCTTATGTTTATCCTCTTGCTGCGCGAGCCACGAGCTAAGTCGATATTCGTTGTTGGGATCCATTATAGTCAAACCCAGCAGCTTTCTAATCACGTCCGACGTCAGTCTAACCGTGGGACCTATAAATTATGAAAAAACAAAAGATTATATTTCTCTATTCCATACATGTACATATATTTTAATAAATAGAAATTAACAAGAGTTCCCGTACGATAAACTGTTATCGTAAATCGTATCGTAAATGTCTTTCAAGTCAAGAATCAATGCGCTTTTACTCAGTTAGTGGTTTACCATCGAAGACTAAATCGCCACTTGCCATCAGATGGTATCTTAGTCAAGCGCCAACTTATTTAACATTAAATGATAAATAACAATAACTACTTTATAGAATAACTAGTAAAGTTGTAATATATTTTATTTGGCACAAAAATAATATCTGTATTCTCAGAAACTATACCTCCTAATCAAGCTGAGCACGTTTCGAATGTTATTTCATTCCACGCTTAAATTTATATTGAATCTAGAACATCTTACCAATAGCGCACAATGAGTGGTACAACTCATATGTAAACGCTGTGAGAGGCACGTCATCGCTGACAGGGACCACGGCTACCGTCGAGAAGTTGTGCTGGGAAGGGCGAGATTCCAGCGCCGCGGCACCGCCCAGCCCACGCGTGGGCTTCTGCCACGAACCTATATAAAATATTTCAATCATCAAACAATCATCATTACAACCCATAGCTGGTAGCATACCCAAAAGTATTGGTTCGTGAAGGATACAGGCGATAGATACCCTGGCCAAATGCAGGTTGGTAGACTTTGAGAACTTTATGGAGAATCCTCAGTGCAGGTTTCCTCACAATGTTTTGCTTCACCCGTAGCAACTGCCAATAAATTCTTCTGACATCTTAACCCATATAGTGAATCTGTAACTTATCACCTACTGTATATGCAAGACGTTTGAGAGAAATTATTCTCCGACTATAGAACAAAAAAATATTTTTATAATTCTTGTCTGCTTGTCTGTGCTCTTGTGCACGCTAATCATCTTGTAACATTTGACCCGAACAAACTAACATACTAATTATGAACCTGAACAAATTCTGCACTAAGAAGCGAGTTAAGTATTCATTAACGACTCTGTGTGCGGCCGTAACAAACAATGCAAAGTGAAAGCTCATAAAAACCATCATACCCAATATCCTATGACCCAACAAGTTAATGAGCCTGGTGACCACCACGGGGAACCTAAGTTTTATAGCATTGAACAGTCCCTCGGGCAACTTGGCCAGCTCCGAGTCTCTGACTGCCATCACCGTGGTACTTCGACGGGTCTGGGTCACCATCTCTACCTACAAAAATATCAATGGTCATATAAATCAGATTTAAAAATAACAAGATAAAAAAAAACTAGAATCGTCAAAGAAGGGTAGAAAGCCTTCTTGATTCTTGAACCTTCTAAAATAATTCTTGTGACCAAAAAATGGTGACATTGTACAGTGAAGTGTAATAAAAATAAAAGCATGGTGTGTAAAAGACGTAATAAAATTGGAAGCAATGTGTGTAAAGGCTTGGTATGTAAAATACGTTGTAATAAAATTAGAAACAAGGTGTGTAAAGGCGTAGTGTGTAAAATATGTTGTATTAAAACTAAAAACGTGGTGTAAAATACACGTTTTAAAAGTAAGAGTGTGACGTGTTAATTGATATTAAAACTAAATTGATGATAAAACAGTTGATATTAAAACTAAATAAATAAATTACTAAATAAATAAATAAAAACGCAGTGGATAAAATAAGCTGTAATAAAAGTTAAAGCGTAGCATGTATAATAATATTTTACACACTACGCTTTTACACTTCGTTGCAATACAATTAAAAACGTGATGTGTAAAATACGCTGTAATAAATGTAAAACATTCAATGGTAATCAAATAATCAAAACTTGTCAATACTCACAATACCAACTAAGTCACCCTTGCCGTATTCACCCACCAGCTCCTTCTTCCCGTTGGGATGCGTGATGACGGACCGCAGCCGGCCACTCAGCACTATGAATGTCGATCCTGACTCCTCGTCTTGACGGTATACCGCTCGACCTGACTCCAGGAACACCTGATGTATTGGGGATATTTTAAAATGTTACTGTACCACAGGGGCCTACCCATCTACATTTATTTAGATTAGCATATAAATATGTATTTTATTTATTAATGTTATTCATTCAATGTAAAGCATATTTTTATAAGATTTATTTCGATGTATGAAATGTCTATTTGTATGAGACTTAGATAAAAGTTCCCTCTATGTTAAAAAAATATTTTCCTCTTAACTTTTCCACCAGCTTAAGGCGATAAGTTAACAAAGTTAACAATATCCGTCAATCCTCACAAACTCTCACATTTATAATATTTGTAGGATATCCACTGCAAGTTAAATAAAAGCTAGTAAAAAAGAGGATATATCTCACCCAGTCAAGCGCGAAGTCGACCTGTCTGACGAAGGGTGACAGCCTCCTGACCACAGTATTCGCTATATGTAGCACGACCGAGGGTCGTTCGCGCATGATGCTGTAAACCGTACTCTTCGACAGAAGACCGATGCGAGAGAAGTGTTTCGCGCGGATAGAGAAGAAACTCGGCTCGCCAGTCAGCACTGCGAGACCGCCTTCCACCTCCCCTTGAAAAATAATTTTCCATTTTATTTCTTTCATTTAAACCAACAATAACCCATTACTCGGATTTAGAAATTCCCGACAATTCCAAACTCCCGGAGCACGAGACTAAAAAGTCCCAGGAATTCCCAAGACTGAGAGTTATAAGAAATTTTTCCTTATAATTATTAACTTCCGTCATTAAGTAACTTAATTAAATTTCATTATTGTTTTCTATACAAAGGGCTATAAGAAAAAAGCTTCACTTGCATCGTGGTTTCATATTACTACACATAATACGCATTCATTTGTGTAGTTTTTAAACATTTAAAAGAATTAATGTAAAAACTCAATCAAATCATTTATTTCACGTAGGCATTTTCAATGCATGTATGAACCACCGTTTCGGAAAGTTTTTATAATTGAAAACAAAGAAACTCTTCAGCACATCTTTTAAAAATAAGTGCAAATGTATTAACACGGAGAAACTTGGGTAAAACCGGCTGCGGTCGTGTATCCAAGCATCCATGTCATAGCACTTATATAAACTACTGCTCACCAGGATACGCAGTGAACATGTGAACCTCCCCGCCACCTTCCGTCACCCTCTGGGACACCAACAGAGCCCCCGACAGTAAGTACACCAGGGCTACATCCTAAAAAACAAATAATTATGTTTACATACGGCACATCATATCGACGACATAAAACAATAAGGGCTCAACTCTGTAGGGTAACCTATAAGACTTGCGCCCTTATCGTTTACCATCGTAGATATAATTTTCCTTGACATCAGTTTCATTTCAGTTTGATTATTATTTTAGCAAAAGTATTATTAATACTAAAAAAAAATTTTTTTTAAGATTACAAAGAAATCTATTTTTCACGAGTTTGGATTCCTCTTAAAGCGAATTTGATTAAAAGAAATACCACTGAATTTTTATGTTAAAATCGGACCACGATAAATCGTAAACAGTAAACTTTACAAATTTCATATGCCGCAGCCGGAGTCTTTAATGATAGCATAAATCTAAATTCTATACTAAGGAGCGATTTAAGTAACCATTAAATACTCTGAGTACAGCAGTTAGAGTATAAGACCAGTAAATCAAATAATGAAAGTAAACAATATAACACTCTTACACAAACATCACTAGTCTATTTTCGATGAAAATTATGTATGTATATGCGTTTGAAATTTGTAATTTATGGACAATTATTAAAAAAATTGAGAATACTTATTACTGAATTATAATTTTAATGCAACCCCTTGAATCTTGATATGAATCAGTGGTAAAAAACTTAGATCCAATATGATAATATGACAATAAAAGCAAAATTAAATAAATAGTTTTAAAAATCAGAATTTATGAAACACTGGCATGTGATAGCACAATATGTGTGTGTGTCTATTTTCCATGTGTATACAAACTATGTCTATGTGAAGACTAAATGACGTCGCTGGGATAAAACACACACAAACTCACGATTTAACAATACTGTAGCTACCTGAACAATCTCAGGTTCACCCGGCACACTATAATACAGCTTTTGGAACCAACAAAAAATACCTTTACTTCACACCATTATTATTGAACTAAAAATCATTATAAATTTCTATAATTTTATGGATATTGTTATATTTCTCAATACATGGATACAAAACTACCAATCACACAGTATGATAAAAATCCATAAAATGTAATAGAGACGTGTACAAAAATATCATTTAATACAGTGTACAGTCAAATAGGGTAACCTAAAATCAATTTTAATATTTCAAAAAATAATTTAAAAAACATTTAATTCATCTTTTAAGATATTTTTGGATACTCCTGTTAAAATATAATAATCCTTGAGATTATTTAAAAAAAAATAAGAACCCCCTAACTCGGGGTACCGTCGACATCGGCTTCCACGTTACATTCCAAAGTTACCCTGACTAACTGTACTTAAAATAAAAACAGTTTGATCTATATCAAAACCATGAATATTGATAAACGATCACACACACACACGTTTACTACGTGCGTATGTATGTGTGACCGTTCACCTCTCAATACAAAGTGGTCAATGTACCTTGTGACTCTCCTCCTTCATAATGTAAGTGCCGGCTGGAAGATCTCGAACCTGCACGTTTCCTCTCAACACGTGGTCGCTTTCTAAACCTAACTCTTTCACAAATGCCTCCGTTGCTATTTGTATTAAAGCCTGAAAAGATATCAAAAGCTGTAAAAACGCAATAACATTATCAACATTTTAAACTTGGATGGATGGATAGATGTTTGTTACTGCTTCACGCAAAAACTACTGAACGGATTTGAATTAAATTTGGTATAGAAATAACTTATAGTCTGGAATAACACATAGACTAATTTTTATCAACATATCACGCAGGCGAGGCCGCATACAGACACTTGTGTGCAATAAAGTAAAAAACAAATAAAAAAAAATATTTTTATACGTGTTAATATATAACACACCTGTTCATCTAAATTGTCAGTGTTGTGCTTCTTAAAAGATGATCCTTCTTTGGTCCTCTGGAATGACGACGACGTCGGCTGGACGTCTGGTTGTTGCTGCAATATTATTGAGAGGAATTGAACATCTGGACTGAGCTTCCAGCTTTAAACTTAGATAGGAGGTTTTGTTTGGTGGTTTGTATCTGAATAGGCTTCTACCAAGTTAGTGCTTTACCATCGAAGACTTCATCGCCACTTACCATCAGGTGCGATCGTAGTCAAGCGCTAACTTATTTACTGTAAAAACAAAAGTTAGGAGCCATTCATCTATCTTCTGAACAAGATGCAAACAGAACACACCGAGCTCGAACGGGACTGGTGCCAAGATATAGCCAATTAACCCCAAATTAAAAAAAGCTGCGAATTTTCTAGTATTAAGTTAATATCTAAATATGAAATGGATTTTGATGATCAACTAGTGAACTTTACTATGGAATTCAATGCTTAAATTTTTTGTTTCTTACCAGGCATAACTGTTGGTGAAATCATTAAGAAATTGATGCAAGCTGCGCCAGACCCATGTCCCAGCATCGTGACGTTACCAGCGTCTCCACCAAACAGAGCGATATTTTGCTGTACCCAATGCAGTGCGGCAATTTGATCCATTAGTCCATAATTCGCTACTCGAGCCTTTAGATGAGGTATTGGATTAGCGTTGAGAAAACCTTCAAAGAAAGAAATAGTTTTCATTTTACATCCTCTAGTTTACTAAGCGTGGAATGTTGCAAGAAAATAGTATAGATAATAATTTTTATCATTAAAAATAACTAGCTTCAAATGCCTCCGACAAGTAATACAATGTTACGAGCATTGACAACGTAGTCGCAACCAGTTAAATACGCAATATTAAAGATAACTCAATCACTAACCGTCAGATGTCACTAAAAATTACATGCAGTAGCGACAAGTACTATCTTTTGAACAAAAAAATAATTATAAAACTCGAAATACCCAATAAAAAGTTATTAACGAATATTAGGAAGAATTATAAAAATGCTAATAACTCACAAACCACTCGTCAGATGTCGCTTTAAGTTACATGAACTAACGATACAAGTATTAACTTTAGAATAAAAAATAAATGTGATAATTTTATTGGGTGTACCAATAAAAAGTTATGGAGAAGGCCTAGAGCATACTCCATCACGAGGCTCCAATGCAGTTTGGTGGAGGGATTAGAGACCAACCGAAGTGTCAGAACTTTTTATGCCCCCCGAAAACCTTCGACGTTGCTTAATGATAGCTATCTAATGAGAAGAACCGAGACGGTTTTAAGTGCCCTCCGAAGCACGGAAGCGTTCATAAATTTTTTTGCCACTAGC
>DWJZ01002704.1:0-18775 GCA_018249125.1 Asbolis capucinus
AAGCCGTCACCTGAGGCGACCCCGCTTGGAGAAACGGGGCGCAAGCGACCCTCCGTTTACCAGTCAGGTTTACAAACCAACCTCAATGCGAGATGTTACAACAAAATCGGTTATGATCACTCGAATCGGTTAGAATCCGAATAATCAAGTTTGATGTGTAACAAAATCTCTTTGATATTTAATTCGTTTAGATGGTCGATCAAACATCGATCACCCCTATTCGCGCATATTGTGTTCCCGGAATAGCTTTGAGTGAAATCGGCTTTATTAATGCTAATAAACACATATTTGCAACCCTTTTTTGATTGAAATTATTATTCGCAATTACGAGTACCTTATGTATCATACATACGGTGAATGTCGAGTGTTAATCAGAGAAGTTGACAATCCTGTATCCTAGTTGCTATTGACCTTGTTGCAGGGAGGAGTCTCAGATTCAATTCCTGGCCGCGGCAACATCTGCTATTAGACAAATCCATGCCTACGACACACTTATCCTCGTTTGGATTTTGGCTTCAACCCATTGATGGCCCGCTAGTAAGCATGGGTACCTCCACATACTGAGGAAGCCATACATTCTCCAACATTCTCCACCAATGTGGATTGGCAGAGGGGCTAGTGGCCAACCCAAGTATCGGTAGTTTGTATGCCGCCCGAAGGCCTCCGACGTAACTTGACGATTGCAATCGAACGATAACAACCGAGACCGAGACGGCTTTTCGTGCCCTCTGAAGTTCAGAAACGTGCAAGATTTTTCTTCCACGTCAGCCATATATTTACAAGCGTAAGAACGGGGTACCCAGTAATACAGGTTTTTCACCCAATACAAGGGCCCTTGCGAACTGTTTGTAGTTAACGTACATGAAGTGAATAAAGATTTTAGAATTTAAATATATCTTCCTACTACCTGCACCCGCTGTTGCTTTAACTTCACTCTGCTGAAAACAGGAACACGCCGCCAGGCTATAAACACTTTAATACACTTAGGAGTATACCACAGAATGACACATCTCGTCTTTGGCGTTGGGTTAGTAATTGCCCAAGAATTTTTCATATAGTAAATATACAGTACAAAAAAAGAAAAGAACAGAAATAAACGTCACCTTCTTACTGCCTAAATCAATATCATTTCCACCCTTTTTCTGTAATGTGAAAAAATTATGCTTTTCTTTATTTTCTATATTGGATTAGGCGCGCGCCCTCTGGCGTGCATTTTATATCAACAGGAATACGAGCACAGTCGCTTTGCATATCAGTAACACCGGGGATTCACAACATAACTCTATAATATATCCTATCAACATATATTTATATATAATAAATCTGTTACTGATCGTTGTCTGTGCATGGAATAATGGTGTGATAAGGTTAAGAAAATAATAGTACGCAAAATAGTAATTTTCACAATTTTTTGTCTGTGCGTTTTGTTAATCTGACAAACGGCTAATCTAATTGGAAATCATTACTACATCAATAAAAAATTATAAAAAATATATAAATAATAATTCCTAAATCTTCTTTTTAGCGTTTGCCTTTATTAAAATTTATTCATATATCAAATTATCATTTTCAATCATACTGATAATATAGATTTTACATATGTATTTTACTTTACACGACGCATTTATTCGGTGTAAAGAATGTTTATTTCTCATAAGACAATACATAACAGTACAAGAACTTAAATCTTAAAATGAGATGTACTACACTTAAAATGAGAAACTTAATTAATATAAAGTGCAGTTATTTTCGGCAAATGTGTGTGTGTGTGTGTTTGTGATCTTGTTTTGTTGTTCGTGTGTGTATTCTTAGTACAAGCTTTACAACAATACTCAGTTAAAGCACCGGATATAATGGAAATGTATTCAGAATACGTCGTCGTCCAATAGTATCATTGATTCATATAATTCGGCATTTCCTGGTACAGCCACGTTTCAAATAAGCTATTACCGTTTCGGAATATGTTCAACTAGCTGTGTCCTGCGGTTTCTCGAGGTCGAGTGGTCGCAAGCGCGACTGCCGTTTTGTTGCGAGTTATTTTAAATCTAAGATATTTTTTAAGATATTCGTTTAAATCAAATAATATCAAGGGCCATTTTATGCAAAAAGGAAAACTTATTTCTTTGGATAAGGTTTTATATATCATGTCTATAAAATCACCTTCCTAAATAATACATTATTTTAACATAAACTCTTTAGCTTTATAAAATTTGTATAAACTAGAAATGTCATACGTTAGCTAATACGAGAATTGAAAGTATGAAAAGTTACGTTAAAACACAAAATACATTTCAATACTTCAAATACTAGATAGTATTTGAAGTTTTTTTTCATATTATAAGTTCGAACTAAGCTAGTGTAAATAACATTATAAATAACTAGTGCCTGCTCGCGGCTGCGCCCGCGTGTTGTGTCTCTTGATAAAAAGTTAAAAATTATGTGTTATTCCAGACTATAATATCTGCGCCAATTTTTTTTCAAATCGGTTCAGTAAAATTTGTAAAAAACGTAGCTTTTTTGTGTTACGGAGTATCAAACACCCATATCCATCCAACCTTTCACAAACTTTTGCATTTATAATATTAGTAGTTTTCCTAATTTATACAATTTGCAAATTCCGTATCACAAATTAGAATAGACTACGTTGAAAGATTATGAGATTACAATGAAAATGAATAGTTGAAACGTGAAAAGTCTTTGCACAAAGGTAGTTTTGGACATTTCGGAGTAGCGTCAATCATAAGAGGCTTATGCCAGCGCACTCTAGCACTGGAACTAGCAGAAATACAGGTTTTCGCACTATGTTTTCCTTCACCGAAATACGTAATAACTACATTTTAATACACACATAGTACTCGAAAATTAGAGATACGTCCGGGACGCAAAACAAGCCCTCCCGTTCGAGGGACCAACTTTCAATCTGTTAAGCTATCAATGCTATACTACTCTTCCCTGCTTTATTGTAAAAATCAATTTTATTCAGAGTGCCATTTATCGACGTATACACTGTAAATCGTGGATTGTTCCAATCGTTTGACTGATGAACACCATTCGTCAGTGTTCACACTCCGCAGTCACCGAAAGCTGCGACAGTTACAACTTTCAGAGGTGAAATACATTTTTAACGTCAATTATTATTCCGCTACGTTATAATTATTTATAATTCACATTATCACGGTGTTACTCGATATACTTTAATTGTTATCGTTTTTGCTTCTGAAAATATTCACGAGGTTTATTTATTTTGTCATGCTTCGTTAATTATTTCGCTCTCAGCATCACTTTATATTCAGTATTTTTAAAAAAGTTTTAGATTTCGATATTTATCAAATTGATGTACCACAGTTTTGTAGAGGATATTATTATATACAAGTCTTCGATACTTTAACTACAGCTTAGTTTAGTTTTCTGGTAACTGGCTCTTCCGAAGCGATGTGAGGACTTTTTCTTACGTACGTTACTTGCGTAAGTTAATAAAATTCAAAGAGTATTTTTTTAGGTCATTGAATATTTTTTCAAATGGCACATAATTTGATGAAAGGGCACTCTAATAAATAAGAGACGGAATACTCAAATTATTTTTAGAAATATTTTCTGTCTGTCTGTATCAACGCGCATTTACGTGAAAACCCGTAAACTTGGCTAATATATTGCTTGAATCGCGGATTAACATTTAGAATACTTTTTATTCCGAATAATCCTAAGATTCCTTTCGAACAGGGGATGAAAGTTTGTATGGGATTTATGCAAGCGAAAGCAAATGCAAGCGAAGCTGTACGTAAAGCTAGTAATTGAATGTAGGTCAGTTGGTAAAGGTCAGACGCCGAGCTAAAACCGATAATTTAGTATGAGTAACGCCTTGTTACCATTTTAAGCTTACAAATTCATACTCCTAAGCTAAGGATCCCTAGTAACATATATCTCCACTAATATTATTAAGCTGAAAAGTTTTAAACTACCTGTGAGAATTAATATATTTTTTTTGTATTCGATAGTTCATTTAGTAAGGAATGTTATATGATACTTTTTATTCCAGGAAACCGCCTTATTCCTACAGGATAACAGTTTAAATGTAGTATAGCAACTCTTAAACCACTAGACTGATTCAGATGAAAGTTGGCACAATTGTAGAATATACAACCGGGTTGTTCATGGAATACTTTTCAATGAAAACATTAATGAACCTGGGATCCTTTGTTTTTTTAGGCAGGGTTACTATGAATTTGGCCATAGGACAAGCAGGTTTTTGCACTAACGATTCCTTGGGTTGGTTAGTAACCCCTCAACCAATCTGAATTGGAGCAGCGTGGTTAAGTATGCTCTAGGCCTCCTTACTATGAGAGACTCGTGCTAATTAATGGGCCATCAATATAGGTAGCGAGCCACCCTAATAAGGAAATAGCTTGGAGCAGAAAAATGATTAATTTTTTGTTTTTGACGCTAAATGCTTACAGCTTGAAACAGAAAAATGTCTAATTGTTGTTTTTAACAATAAGTGCTTACAGCTTGGAGCAGAAATATGTCTAATTTTTGTTTTTAACGCTAGTGTTTACACCTTGGAGCAGTAAAATGTGCATTTAGTACTAAGCGCCTACAGTTAAAAGCAGAAAAATCCTATTTTGTATTTTTAACCCCATGCACTCGCTGCTCGGAACAGAAATACCTAACTTATAATTTTAACATTCATAGCTTACAGCTCGCAGTATATCTGATTTTGCTTTTTAAGGTCGTGTCCCTCGCGTATAGATAAAATTGTTCTCGTGGGTTACAACTGCATCTTATATTGAGTGAATGTTCTACATAATGACTGCTGCATAATTTGTTTTATAATAAACGTAGCTCTGTTGCTCGGGGAATGTTTATTATTGTGGATTCCAGACGCAAAATTAAATTAAATTTATCAAATATTTATCTATTATTGGCTGTTTATAGTGACTCTGTTAGTTCATAATGATTTCCAGGTTCACTAAAACAGATATTGATGTGAGAGATTTTTGAGATTATGGCGCGTTAGGATAATATGATGAGAGTACATTTTTACAAAAAACCGACACCCTGAAGTTAACTAGTCAACACTTTAGGTTTTTTTCTATTAAGAGTGCTGTTTTTTTACAAAGGTATAGAGAAACGCGAAACACAAAAGTTTTAGAAAGATTTTTATTTTGTACCCCCAAAGAAGTATACCTTCTTACGTGCGTACGTACACACACAGACTTTTTGATATTCCTTAAAATGATTCTGTAATTCCTTATTAGTTAGGCATGATTAAGCTATAATAAGTTAGCCTTATAAAAGTCATTGAAATCTTTTGGAATGAATTCTGTAGCTTGAAGCCTGTGATCTGAATGAGCTGAATGTACTTGGGAACGTCGTTCTTGTGACTGATTTGCAGCATTTATCAGGTCTCTTACTCTTAGTCGAACACAAGGAACGTCTATAACGTCTTCTGGGTATAAAATTTAAGCTGCAAAGTAATATGGATTTTACTGCCCACAGCCCGTCGCGATTCTATTGCGTATTATTGTCGATCCTTAGTGATGAACGAGTTAGGCAAAAGCACAAGTGGTTGACTCGGAAAGCACGTAAAGCTGAGGTAGTTTATGTCGGCGTAAGTCCCTCGTTATCATTGTGTGACTCCATGATTGCCGAATAACGATAGGTTATTGAAATGAAATGTGTTTATCAATTAGTCACTTTTATTTCACTTTGGACTTTTTATAAATATTCCAGCAGAGTAACAGCTCATACCAAATTTCGAATAAAAATGATGCAATACTGACGGGGCGACGTCTTAAATAGCAGTCGACAAACAACGCCACCCGGTGGCGTGATTCACAATAGAAAAACTTGATTGCTAATGAACTGTAAAACTATTTTTAAAAAATTACAATTAATGACATTAAAAATCATTTAATAATTTATTTAATAATTTAGTAATTATTACAATTTAATGATATTATCTTAAACATATAAGGCTAGCCGCCCATAAATACGTCCGTGTAGAAGATTAAATTTCATTTACTATTTCATCAAAATATTAATTTACTTATTATTATTATGTTATTCATTATTATATTGAAGAATCAAATATAATTTGAATACACTTGCGGCATAGTGAAACGTTATATGTTGGTTGTATAAAAGTAAGTACACTAAACACCAGCCAACATTTTAAGTGTGTCGAGACACATTTTTGTTCGCTGAGCCGACATCTAGTTGTAGTATTGAGCCAAGGTCGCACATAAAAGATAAGAATATTAATAAATTCATAACTGTATTGAAAAAAAGAAGAAAGGAAACATATTTATTCCACCAAAGTACATGTAGAAAGTGCACAAAATTAGGTTGAATGGCACTTGGTACAAAATACAAAAATAAAACAGACAAAAAATTTAAATACTACAAAAAAGATATTATAGACTTGAAATGTGTTGAAAATAAAAGCTATACAAATACAAAAATAATGATGGTAAAATCCTTCCGCAGAGACCTAACATCAACGACACTGGTCTGCCAGAGCGGGATTGGTCTTTCTGACAAAACTTAAAAAAACTTAATTTTATCGGTTTTATTAGAAAAAAACATGCTAAGCTACACTAGGTAAAATGTAGGCCAGCAGAAAAAAAACAGGAAAAACAGAGAGCTCATTAATAAAGTACTCAATATCGTACTAATGCAAACACTATGCATGTAAAAAAATAACTTATTAAGTCGTCAATTTTTACGATAACAGTCGTTAAGCTGTATCGTAGAAGCTCTAAGCTTCGGAAATATGAGCTAGAAACTTGCCATACATAACGATCTCATAATTACTTTGCCTATCGTATTCTACAATGCAGGAAATAATAATAGGAGCGTTAATTGCTTCGTAGCTAATTGCATATTGCAATTAGTACGAGTTCTTCGGAAGAAATAGGGAATATATCAGACTGTTTATGATGCGTATTCCGTTACTGGAATATAATTTTAGGCAGGTATTACTTCGATTATATCCAATAACGGCCAATTACTGGGTTCACGTCTCTCCTATGCCTGAAGAAGCCTCTCTCTTCAATCTTCTCTCAATATGAAGGGCACAGGCAGACCAACACGCTAAGTGCGGATTGGAAGACTTTATGAAACTTGGAAAACTTGTTTTATTTGATAAGCAAGCAAACGAGCAGATACCTCACCTGATGGTATGTGATCACCGCCACCCATGGACATTAATAACCCCAGGCTGGGGTGATACTAACACGTTGCCTGTCCAGATGAAAGTAATAGACCCGCATACGCGGGAAAGAGACAGAAACAATGGAAGCGGTACATAGCTTATGCAACCGGAACCAGTGACGACAGCAAATGACCCCAGATACATCAACAACATACCACCGAGCAGCTGACTACTCTACCCCTTCCACGATACCCTGGTAGGCCAGCATGGGATAGAGATTTGTATTCTAAGCCACCCCAATACGCCAATGGAGCAATGTTTAGTCAGTTTTTGGCATCCGTACAAATCTTTGTCTCAAATAAATTCCTTAAAACTTAATTTTAACAATATTTTTTTAAAACTCGTGTATCGTAACATTAAAAAGTTGTTACAGACCACGATATTAGTACGTTAAACTGTAGTAAGACGGTTTTATTAGAAAACTGTAACATTGTAATCCCTTTTTTAGTATACAAGATTCGTACGAATGAGAAAAACGGCCTATAGGTTGGAAGGAATAAGGATACGTAGCCTCTAGATATTTTTCTTCAACGAGGTAATTTTTATTTAATTTCTTATACACACAGCATGGTGAAGGATGGGGAAGAAAGGTCCTCGAATGGAGACCACGCCCCGGAAAAAGGAGGACAGGGTGCCCTCCGACCAGGTGGACTAACGACCTAAAAAAGACAGCAGGTATCTGCAGGATTCAGAAGGCTCAGGACCGGTCAGAGTGGCGTAAATTGGGGGAGGCCTATGTCCAACAATAGACATCGAAAGGCTGACGTATGGATGGATTGATGACGAAGGATACTCAAGGGCTGCTCAGTCTTGAGGAAAGGCCTATGCTGCCAAAAGCCAACCAACGCACATAGTTTAATTTCAAAATAAAAGTATAATAAATAAAGAACTCGCTTATAACGTCTTAAGTAAAAAACACATGTTAAAATATAATTACGAAATTTTAAAGGGTACACAAGGCACATTAAGTCTCTTAAAACTCCTCTAGATCTCGGAAAAAATATAATTCACTGATAATTTCTTTATAAGAATACTACCGAAATATCTCTTTTATCCTTTATCCCTGTTTTCATGTAATACTGAGAGGTCGTGAGGGTAGTCACATAATCTAAGAGCAAGAATTCTTTTACAAAACTGGGCTTTGTTTGTAGAGGACTGTTGGTATACTCGGCTAATGCCTATATACGGAAAACACATTCTCTTGTTTCACATATTCAATTAAAAATATTATATTTCTTTTTCTGAGCTTGTTTAATTTGAATATATGACTGACGACTTTTTTGTTTTTGTTTTAATTATTTAATTTTTATTAACTAACACCTGTCACAAGTTAGCTTTCCTTATACATTGACTGACGAGTCAGCCGCTAAGAGATTCATCGTCTTCCAACTGGTGGCTTGAAAACAAGTTTTCCTCTTTTTCACTCCATTATTCTCCGTCATCCTCTTTCCTATTCTTCTTCTATCATCTATTCTAAAGTGGTATATTGTTGGGGTGTCTAGGGTTGATGTCGTTGATTCTGGTAGCCTCAGTGATGCAACGATTCTCTTGTTTTCTATGTCTTCACCAAGTATGCGTATACTACTTCCTAGTAGGCAACGCGTTCACCTCAGGCTGGTGTTGCTAATGTCCACGGGTGGCGGTGACGAGTTCGAGTTTTGGTCCATATAAAGAAATATAAAGGAGATAAATATATTCTCCAAAATTATTTTGAGGTATGTAAATATATGTATATATCTACCTATTTTGATTAAATGGTTTCTAAGTTATAATTTGCAGTCTAATAAAAAAATCCCATAAATAGTTCCATATATTTTCTTGTGTGCACTTTATCCAAACTCACCCTGTATATAATGCTAAAAGAGAATTAAAAACTGTTCATATTATAACGCAAGGTTTATTGAAATATTGAAAAATACAAGCTTTAATCATAGAACCCCAATACGAAGATACACATGAACATTTATAACTGTATTGTTAACCGTTGAGGAGTTTTCTGTACGTAGTATTATCTACAATCCTGAACGTAGTATCAGGTCATACTTATGATAAAAATGCATTATCATCGGAACTGAAGCAATGTGCAAAATTTCAGCTCCGTAGTGTAAGAGGAATTGGGTCTAATTAAGCTTGTAAAATTTGACCCGTAACAAACAAATATACTAACATAATAACATACAAACAACAAAAGCTTATTATAATAATATATAAACGTCAGCAGACACATATACTATGTAGCATACCGGGTTTAAACGACTGCCCCTAGCAAGTTCGCGACAAGTCTAAAAATAGCACTATAATAGGCACTTAGGAACACTGAAATATCCTTATGCATGTTGGACGCGTAGCTTTACCTCTCTACGAATAACAAATGGTATGTTTAACATCATTTGTATGCAGAGAAAGATTTAAATTGCAGGTACGTACGGACAAAAATCATCTTTGCTGGAATACTTCGAGAGAATTCTCGAGTTGGAATTTTATTATTATTCTGTGGTTAACAATGTAAAATATTTCATTGTTGCCTAGTACATTTTTATAATAAATCAATCAAGCGTGAATCGAATCCTTACAAGAGGGTTCGTTTTACCTTTTTTATCGACTTCAAAAAACTGTTTACTCAATTCGTGTGTATTTTGTTAATATATGTTACCTCGGAACTATTTACTGAGTGGACTGATTTACATAGGTTTTTTTTGATCGAAAACTGGTGCTTGTTATGTTGTCCCATTTTATTTTAACCGACATCTAACGAGCATTTTTTTAGTTATTCCTGCTTTTATATATTCTTCGTTTTTATCGAAGAACTTTTTACTAGGTGAATCGATTTTGAATATTCTTTTTTTATTTAAAAAGTAATACTTGTCCTGTAGTTGCATGTCACTTTAAGCTACATCTGACGAGTGGCTTCTGAATAATTAGCTTTTTTCTTCCTTTTTTAGCTTTTTTCCAATAATGGCCCACTACTGAGCACAGATCTCTCCTTAGTCTGAGGAGCCTAGAGCATACTCCACCAAGATGTTTCAATGCTGATTGGTGGAGGGGTTAGTGGCCTACCCAAGTGTCGGAAGCGTTTGTGCTACGCAAAGGGCTTAACGATTGCTATCTAACGATAACAAGGGTGATCCACAGTTTTAGGATGCCTCTGAAGCACGGAAGCGGTCATACAATTTTTGCCACTAGCCGTCACCAATCCTCGTATCAATCGCGCCCGCTGTTGCTTAACTTTATCGATCGTCTAGAATCTAAACAAGTCGTCGTGCAGTGATTAAGCCACAAAAACATGAATTGGTTGCCCCTTCAATCCGCAATGGAGCAGCGTGGACTTCGAAGCCTCCTCAAACATAACAGGTAATCTCTACAATTCAATAATGTGATGAAATCACAGCCAAAATATCTTTAATTACATACGTAAATACAATAATTTAGAAACAAAATCTGTGTCTATGTTGATCAAAGAAGAATCATTAAAGAATCTAATGACAACACAAAGGACGAAAATCGTAGCACTAATTACCTTCTATATAAGCTTCTTACCGAGATCTCGTACGCGTGTTTACTGTGCAAACGAAATTATATTTAACTAGAAACAGCCCTCGCTTCGCTTCGGAATAACCACTTACCAAAAAAAGTATTTATTGTGACGTAACTGTGACAGTTAGGCATATGGTATCTCGGACTTATTTGTAGATATTGATGTCTTGTATAAGTGTTGTACATGACTTTGCTGTCTGGTCAATAATTTCGGCAGCGTACGTGCTATAAGTATTGCTTTTTTTCACACCTCAGGTTAAATTATCAGTTTTCAGACGGAACCCCAAGCTTTTTGAAAATATATTTTCGCCGATGTTCATCAGGGATGATGTAGGATTTTAATGTTAAAATATTTTTTAAATTGGCCGTGTAATTGTGGAGCTTATTCGCTTGAAACAAACAAGCAAGTCTATAATATAATTATAGATTTAATTAGATCCCCGACTAACTTTTCTTCCTCACCATGTCTATATGTATGTAATCGTAGTAAAAAGAAAAATATGTCATGGTTACATCAATTACGAAGTTAGATTGCAATTAAACTATAATTACAGTTTGATTACAAATTCTATGATTATTTTTTGTTAATTCGTAAATGAGTCTAGTCCGTTGATCTAGTGTTTATTGTACCTTAGTGCTAGGCCAGTGAAGGGCAGGAGTTTTTTTGTGTCTGGGTGTAACAAAAATAACTTATGTTTATCAGTTGTCTGAGAATTCTGAGAATCATAGTACAAGCAAAACTGCTTAATTTAAGTTAAACAGAAGTAAAACTTGAAGAATTACTGTTTTAAATCGACAAAAAATATTTTATTGTGCATGGATGTACATACAAAATGTACATATGAAATGTACATATACAGAGACGTCGTCACGAACTGAGTGGTTTCCCATCCCAAAAATGCCCAAAACGTCAAAAGAAGTTTTCACTTCACAGATCCGACCAACGCTCATTACTCATCATTATTAGCGTCATCTGTTCCAACAGCAGCCCAGTACTCAGAGGTGACGTTCAGTTTAAAATAAAAATAGATTAAAGCAAATATAATACGCAGAATATTCAAAACTAAACTATTCAATATCAATGAATATTAAATAGAAAACCAACAGCTATTACTCCCTATGTTGTCTCCTATTTCTTGATAATAAATCACTCAGCCTATTTCAAAAGAACCTAATTTTCAATTTGTCTGTATTAGACAAAATGACTCAAGTGATCGACATCTATTATTAAATTTATTGAAAATTATATTCACTCAATATTAGGGGCGAGAATAATAAAACAAGAGGTTGTTATTGACGGCTCTTGAAAGGCCCAAAACTTACCGTTTGTTCTAGAATCTGCTGAAGTTAAAATTATATGAAAGTAAAAACGATAAAAAAACATGAAACTTTTTTTACACGCTGTATATTAGCTTGACCTGTATATAATGGAATTAACTTTATCCACTTCTAATTATTTTATCTGCATGAAATCTGGCAATTTTACGTAACTCTGATAACAATACAATAATGTGATACCGAGCTGATCTAATGCTGGAGCTGGAAGGTGGATCGGGAACCCTGGGCTGGATACTAGTAAACCAGTCGTGTTTGGGTTCAATAGATTCGTCTTAATTATTCCTTTTTATATAACCTGGAGACGATTACCTGGTTATGGAACTGGAAGGTGGACCGGGAACCCTGAAATGCCTACTATTAAACCCGTCGTGTTTAGATTAGACTCGTCTTAATAAGACCTTTTTAATTTTTTTCGTTAAGTTATTAAAGCGTGTATTTTTAATATTTAAAAAAATATTAAATTATTATTTTAATCAGAGCATAATAAAAATATTAGGAATCGTTGTATGATTTAAATTCAATTGAAATTCAATAATATAAAATGAATTTAAAATTGACAGTTTTATGTAAAATTCACGGTAGTATTCGTAATGTAACTTTATACTATAATTGTAACTTTATAACATAATTTTATAGTATAAAGTATTTGTAATGTATTATCTCTAATAGTCCCTTTTGCACTCCTTCTCCATATAAACTGAAACTGTGCTCAATTTCATACTCACTTCCTAGTAATATTCCTAAAAAGGGTACAAAGTTTTTGCCTCAGAAATTAGCACAATATTTTTAGAGTTTCGTGTTACTGAGAACTTTTACAGTTTCATCAGACTCCTTAACGGATGTTTTTAAAACAAAACCTACACTAATTACAAATTTATTTTACACCGCACTTGAGCGGAACCAGCTGCGGATGTGAAAATTTTTCATGAATATATTCATGAACTTTAAAACCCTTTCTTTTAAACAGTTATTTTTTTTACATATTTGGAATAAAATAGACTTTTAAACTTTATCTTATAAAACGTACAGTGAGCCGCAAAAAAAACTTATCGCACCTTACCGGGGGTAATAATTAATTTATTTCTAGTGATAACTGAACCTGACTGCTATACCAAAGTTCGTGGGTTCGATTCCCACCTAGGTCAAACTTTTCTGTGATAAGCAGTAATGTGTTCTGTGTCTGGATTTAAATATAATTATGTATTTAAAAATATATATGTACGTATATCAGTTGTCTGCGCTCGGATGTCCTTGTGTGAGTTGTCCAAAAATATTTTATTATTTATCGTACATTTACAAAGCATAGAAATATAGTGAATAGATTTTAGTCCGACTGGGCCTAAGTCTAATTATGTGACAAATTGGGTCCGAACGAGGGTTAATATAATGTACGGTTATTGTAAATACGAAAAGCTTCAATAATACAGTATAACAATATATGTTATGAAGAAATATGACTTTAAGATAGTATTACATTTGTTCTAATATGCGTGACGTTGGCTCCAATCCATCGATGGCCCATTACGAACGGATCTCTCCTCATACTGAGGTCTAGAACATACTCCACCACGCTTCTCCAATGCGGTTTGGGACAGGACGTTACCGCGAAATATTTAAGTTTTCTATACATTGTCATATTTTACTAGAGTCCGTCCGCGGCTTCGTCGGCCTAGTTAGAGATGGCGTTATTTTTTTTTAATTTCTTACCAATTATTCATTAATTATTCAAATAAGTTTACACAAAATATTAACAAATTATAAACTAAAACCTTCCTCAAGATTCACCCTATGTGTTGTTTAAAACCGAATGAAAATTCGTTCAGTAGATTGTGGGTTTATCGCGAACAGACAAACAGAAGCGGTGAGAGGACTTTTTTTATAATATGCAGTAATTACTAGCGATTTAGATGTTAGGGCTTGTAAACTATAGGGAACAATTTGGACTTATATATGTACATCTGCGTGCCTAGGAAGGACACACACTCGCCTAGTAATATACTGGGACAAAATATTTTCACCGTCAATCTATTTAATGCGTAGGTTGTATAAAAGTAGACGACTTTTCGGCTATGGCATAGAATTTTCACGAATATTTGTATGGAGAAACTAGAATAGCATGCCTTTTGAGAGCACAGATTGGAAGCTCGATACATTTACCCTTTTGAAAATTCTGTCTGTGGTCCTGAATCACAATGAAGCATGCGTTACGAAGGAATAAAAAGGTTGCAGCATTAAAGCTAAATTAGCAAAATATTATGTACACATTACGTACTAAAAATAGCCTTCGCTTCGCTTTGGAGGAAGATAGGATGAAAATGATCCAATAATCCTTCTCGTCACATCAGCTTCAAACATGTATGTACCTACATTTCATCTAAATTTGGCCATTGGTTTCCATACTAATTTAAACTCGTTATCTAGCTGGAACAAAGAAGTTTTCTGGGATAAAACCTATCCTATAAACAATCTCGGGTTTTATTCGATTATACCAAGTTCCATCTAAATCTGTCTAATGATTTTTGCATGAAGCTTGAACAGACAGACAGACAAGAAATCCAAAAAAAATGTTACGGTAGACTTACAAAATCACTTACTGAGAAACAATGAATAATATAAATATTTGCGCGTACGCTAACATATTAGTTTACAACTCCATTCAATGATTTGATACATAACAGATACTTACAAGTACTTAGTTAAATAACCACAAATATTGGACTCAAATCCACAATACAAAGGAACACACAAAATTTCATAACTGTATTGTTAACCATTGAGGAGTTTCCTTATCTGGATTCTGATGTTAGGATGTTTGATGACGGATTTCGATGAGACTTGTTACACAGATAGACCATATTCGCGAAATGAACATTGGATAGATTTAATCCCAGTTGATTTAAACATTTATAAGTTCATTGGGACTTCTTTACGTGCTAACTAAAAAACTAATTGAAATTAAACTTACCACACAGATATATTATACATAGTTCGGGATAACACATATGTACATATGCTACATTCTAGCAATACCAATATGCAAGATACATCACGTGAGGGTAGTTTTATAATACCTCGATAACAAAACAACGACTTTTCAACGACGCGACGTGCCGAGTTGCACCGTTTATTATGAACTGTGATCGTGGTTTAAGTTAATAATTAAATCCTTTGACTAGAAGTGATTACATATGGTTCTTGTCCAGATAAGGGAGAATTTATTTTGCATATATGTTAAATATGTTTATGTGTATGTAGTTAATTTTGTTGTCCGATTATTTATTGAAAAATAATCATGATTAAAATTATTTATTTATTTATTTATTCTTTTGTTACAACAGCCGGACTTAATGCTAAATAGCATTCTCTAACAGCCAACCTTGAGATTGTGCAGAGAACTACAAAGGCGGTGCAACAAAGAACAGAATAAAATTAAAACAGAACAGAAAGTAATAAATAAGCTATAAATAAAACAGAAGAAGATAAAAAAAAATAGCATAAAATGTACATACATCTTATCATATAAAAATATTATAAACATTGCAAATTTTCACAAATTAAATTAAACAAGATTACAATAACACCTTTTTCAAATAAAGAAATAAAATTAAATTTTCATTGCACACATACACATTCTATTACATTGTGACTTTTTTATTTACATATTAATTTCACATTCGATTTTTTGTTTTTATCCAGATGTTTATTTAATATTGGTTTTACTGTAAATTGTAATTTATGAATACGATTATTAGTATTACAATGAACTATAACATTAAACATTCATATATTTGTTTATTTATCATGTTTTTAATTTTTTTTTCTTAAAAGAATGATTTGATCTTTATATCAATAACATAGCCTCCCTAGATCAAAACTTTAAAACAATATTTAATGTACAGAATTGATCCTGTTATAGTTTTATTATATATTAGTAGAGATTAAATAGCAGACGAACTACATGACAGCAAGAAGTTACCGTCCAGCGTTCACAAGCAAGCATCCGATTTTGATAAAAAATTATAACTTGAGAAAGAACATACGCTGCTTTTTATCATGAAAAGAGGCTTAAAGGAATTTGAAATTGGGGATGAAGAGGTTCCACGTAGTCGCTGAAAAAATATAGGATTATAATAAAATAATGTATTTCGCAAACTTTACTAACGCCCACGAAGCTCTCTTCCTTCGACGAGTCCGAAAAAACGCAAACCTTAACACATATGTATCTGTACGAGACAAACAAAACCCTGAAATCCGCGGTTTACAAAACGTACAAAAGTTGCCAGTATGAAATTCTAAATAAAATAGCGATGAATTTTACAGAGAACCCCGAGCAGACGCGAAACGAGAAATGTTCAGAATTTCTTTGGAGAACAATTATTTGGAGCATAATTTCGAGGGCCCGAAAGGGGTCGACAAGGGAGAAGCTGAAGTGACAGGAACCTAAGGGTGGGTTCAGAAGCAAGAAATATATCGTACTACTCAACCGCCCTGATTGCTTTTGGTTAAGCTGATCAGATCGCAGTGCGGTTTGAAATATGGTGTTCCTACTAATATAAATCGAAAGTGATAATGGCTGGATGGATGTTTATTCGTATTTCGCAAAAACTACGCAACAGATTTAAATAAAATTTGACACAGAGATAGATTATAGTAGTCTACATAGACACTTTTATCCAGGTATCATGCAAGCGAAGCCGCACCCGGACCCTATGAACTTCTCTGTAAAATATAGAACAAACAGTGAAGAAGAAGTTTAAAAAAAATTCTAGACAAATATAAAGAATAAGTTTAAAAAAAATCCTAGACAAATAAAAATAAACCGAAAACCTCATGATTAATTGATAAGTTCGATTATTAAAATAATTATAATTAAATTAATTTACATATTTATTTAATAGCGAAGAAAATATTGTTTCTACAAATACAATAGTATGTATATTTTATGGTATTCTTTTTTTATGATCTTCTTTTTAATAGTTTATTATTTTATTTCTATTCTGCTGTTTGTTGTACCTCCTTCTTAGTTCTATACACATTTTCAAGGATGAATGTCAGAGAATGTTATTTAGCATTTAGTCCGCCTATTGTAACACAATATTTTGCTGAAGCAATAAAAAAATTGAGTGGTGATAACCTAGTGGTTAAGAATTCGACCTCCTACTCGGGAGGTCAGAGTTCGAATCCCAGGGCCCGCACAGAACTCTTCGGAATTACGTGCGTTTTAAGCAATTTAATGTCACTCGCTATAACGGTGAAGGAAAACATCGTGGGGAAACCTGCATGCCGGGGAGTTTTCACACTCAAAGGTGTGTGAAGTCTGCCAAACCGCACTTGGCAAACGTGGTAAACTATGGCCTTAACCTTCTCATTCAGAGAAGAGACCCGTGCTCAATAGTGGGCCGTAGTAGGCTAAGATGATGACTAAAAAAAACAGCTACAAACGCATATGATAGTTGATAAGTTACGTGTAAGAGACCCATTACTACCAGATGATCCGCCTTTTCGCTTCCCTATTCATGTATCCTTTATTCATTCAAATTGCGCTGAACAATTGTTGTTGTATCGCATCTGCCACAGTTATAATAACTTCCTGTAACATGAAAAGTCGTTTAAAAAGGGCTTTAACTGGGGCGGATTTCTGTATTTTTATATTATGAAGTACATATTTTTTGTATCTTATTCCGACAGAAACATAATAGCTTCGGTTACAGGAAACGATGATAAGAATATGAAAATATTGAAATAATTTATAACGGATACACGGTTTTGTATATTTGGCGTAAAATTTATCTAATTAGTCGCGTGTTTGTTTGTTTGTGCGTGTATGTGTGTGTACTTTGTACCCTCATGAGTTACCTACAGGGAGTAAAATATTACATGATTAATTAAGATTGTTTTGTTTCATAAATAAATAAAAAAATACATATGTTGAGGCGTTTATAGCTGGGCTGCTTGTATTGATCCAGAGTGATCGATCAAGTTAACCATCAGCGGGCGCGATCGGTAGAAAGATGGGATCACTAGGGCCAAAAATTTTTGATCAGTTCCGTACTTTATCGGTCCAGGTTATCCAGTAGCAATTTTAGCTGATAAAGTCTTCGGTCAGTTGGGTTGGTCGCGCACCACACCAATCCGCATTGGACCATTTAAGTGCTGTGGAGTATTCTCTAGGCCTCCTAGATCTTCTAGGCCTTCTGAGGAGAAACCCGAAGTCGGTAGTGGGCTATGAATAGGTAGTAGCTCGCTAGCCTAGCTAATTTGATAACTATTTCAATAATAGGCTACTGTCAGCAATAGTAAGCGCTTATAGCCCGGTGGCTTGTTTCGATTGTACGCGATCGAAACAGTTACAACAGCGGGCGCGGTCGGTAGGATGATAAGTACCGCAAAAGACCAAAATTTCATGAGTGCTTAAGTGCTTCGGAGGGTACGTAAAACGATTAGTCCCGGTTTTTATCGTTAGATAGTAATCGTTAAACCAAGTCGGAGCCACTAACAACTCACCAATCTGTATTGAAACATTTCAGTTGGAGATACGTTCCCTACACCAATATGCATTGGTGCAAAGGTGTCTTCAGGTATGAGGAGTAACCAGAGAAGTTAAGCTACTTGTCAGGCCGGTTGGTCTAGTGGTTAGTGAACCTGACTACTACACTGGAGGTCGTGGGTTCGATTCCCACCCAGGTCAAA
>DWJZ01002705.1:0-18771 GCA_018249125.1 Asbolis capucinus
ATAAATGAATGTTTGTGAGTTTGTTTGTGTTTTCTTTTTTGAGTCTGAAATGGTAAGAGATTGAGGCACTGATGTCTTTAGCAACTTTGTTCTGAATTATCTGGAATAGGTTTAGGTTCCAAAATGATCGGGCACATGGTTGATGACTTAATGCGTAGGAACGCGCGCCGGGTACAGCTAGTTTTATGTTTATTTGTAATGGGTTTCTGGATGGTTCTAAAATACAATTGGACCCAGTTGATGGTTGCTATCAATATGTCACCAAACCACCGGACAGGACAACGTCTGTAAGGTTCGCTTGGCATAAAAATTAATAATATGGGCTCTGTAGCGTCGTTAGTACTACCTATGAGGCAAGAGGTCCCTGATTTTTTTATTCGGGATTTGAGTCATTTTATGTTTCCCTTGATAGAAAGAATACTAATTATTGGGGGGATAGGCTATCGTTTAATATGTTTAATAGATTTTTTATTTTTTTATTTTCAGAAGCGCCGGTGGGGGCGGAATGTTCGGAGACGTCAATATATCAGCAATTTTGGACTCATTTAGTATAAGTTATGACAAAAGAGTAAGACCCAATTATGGAGGTGAGTGCGCATATATTTATAATTGAGTACAGTTTAACAAACGAATATAGTAAAAAAGGTTTTAAGTATAACAAATCTAGTCTTGATGGATGTTAACAAAATTTGGCAAGTGCGAGGAGCCACATACAAAGTGTTATGTGCAACAGCATAATGATTTGATCTAAAAAAACATTATTATTTTTTTTGTATATTTTAAAGTTTTATTTTGTTTTAATAAAATTTAATAATTTAATTTAATATAGTAATCCAGTGACGTAAACAGGGTTTAGTTTTCTACTCTTTGGATACTTAACCTTAAGGGGACTTTGATCGACCATAATTTATCCAAGAAAGTACCTACTTCTGTTTAAATTTGAAATCCCTAAAACAATATCGTTGGGCTTATTTTACCAATTTTAAAATACCTAATACAAAATATTATTGAGCTTATTCTCTACTCAGCTGCTGATAAAACTATGTTTTAAAATACCTAATACACAATATTACTGAGCTTATTCTCTGCTCAGCCACTGATAAAACTATATTTTAAGATAACTAAAACACAATATTACTAAGCTTATTCTGTACTCACTCGTAGCCACCGATAAAATTTTATCTTAAATTACCTAATATAGTACAATATTATTAAGCTTATTCTCTACTCAGCCACTGATAAAACTCTATTTTTTAAATACTTAATACACAATATTATTGAGGTTATTCTCTACTCAATAATTAACAAAACTCATTTTTAAAATACCTAATACACAATATTTGTAAATAACACACAATATTGAGTTTATTCTCTAATTAGTCATCAATAAAACAATTTACCTATACTATATTCAGTCATTGATAAAACTCAATTTTAAAATAGATATTTAAAACCCGATATAAAAAAGACTTTATTGTCACCTTAATTTCGTTAACTTAACGATCACTAAATAAAGTGCACTCAAATGAGTGACTTTTAAAATTTGCGTTCAGAATTCATCTTCTTCATTAACAAGTAAATACTGTAATCGAAATATCAAACACTCATCTTTACTCACTTTATTGATTCTGTCTGTACGGTATGCTCTCTAACTATGCTGCTGACATACGAAAATGATTTTCATAAAATTGCTGGTGCAGGGGGACTTCGACTGTGTTCGATTTGATAGTCCGATTGGTCTAGTGGTAAGTGAATCTGACTGCTACGCCGAAGGTCGTGGGTTCGATTCCCAACCTGGTCAAATTTTTCTGTGACGGGCAGGAATGTTTGTTCTGTGTGTCTGGGTGTAAATATATATACGTATATATTTAAAAATATATAAATATATAGGTCAGTTGTCTGATCACCATAGTACAAGCTAACGCTTACTTTGAGGTCAAGTGGCTGTATGAGTTGTCCAAAGATATTTATATTTAAAGATATTTATCTTTTAGACCCAGATGCACAGAACAATAATGCCTGGTCATTACAGTAAAGTTTACCTGGATGGGAGTCGAACCCACGACCTTCGGTGTAGCAGTCAGGTTTACTAACCACTAGTATTGTTATGATTGGCATCATTGGCGTATGATAAATACATATGTGCGTAGGAGGAAAATAGGATTGAGTGAGATTATCAAAACGAATGCAATATGTTCAAGTATAAATAATTAATTTACTATTCACCAATTACTTATCCTACACATTTATTACATTTAATGATAATAAAACTCACATGGGATATGAGACTACGTGGTATTATTAAAAGTTTGTAGAAAGTAATTTACATTCCATATTTGTAGAATGGCTGACACGAGCGACAGGAGGAACAATAGGCGGCTCTTTATACAACGTAATAGCTAGCGGGTGAATCGGCAAAAACTACGACTATTACCGTGAGCGTAAAAATAAAACGTAGAGGAAAACATGAGTTGCACAGCCATTTTAAATTTTTAAAATCGACTATTGAAAATGGTTTCCTAATTTTATTCGACGAGGAAAAGTAAATTGAATCGAAAGTATCTTAAGTATTGTTATAAAACCAAAAATGTAAAAACTGTACAGATTAAAAAGTCTTAATATTTTTATTAAATTTGTTCGAATTCATTTTTATTATTGAAATAACTTTAAAAATAATGACGTAATTTTCGCCACACTCACCATAAAATTTGTTTATGTGGCCTCAACCCATCGAACCCCTCATACTGAGGAAGCCTAGTGTATACTCCACCACGCTGCTCCAATGCGCATTGGTGGAGGTAGTAAGAATTAACATTTTATTTATTCGATAATTTCATTTATTTTAATATAACATATTTTAGGGTTTACAAATATTTCAATTCAAGTTAGCAATTTTAAAATTGATATTAAATTAAATATTTGAAGTAACATTACAGGTATTTTCAAACAATTTATCCAAAGGTATTAATCTCACAAAGTGGATTTATTTTAAAATACTATTTATTTTACTATTTATTTTAAAATATCTCTCAAGGAAATGACGAATTAATTAACGAATTTCCAACAAAGGAATAAAGTACAACAAAGAAACGACTAGAACATCACAAAAACATCCATATTCTGAAAGGAAATCCAAAAATCCTGAACTCCTGGCTTCCTAGCAAGTATTTTCAAAGTCAGCTGTGATAGCCTATTGGTAAAAACGTTGGTTTCTCGAACGGTCCCGGGTTCAAACATTATAGGTACCTCTAATTTCAAAGTTACTGCATATCAGAAGATGATTATCATTTGCTTCGGTGAAGGAAAACATCGTGAGAAAACCTGCAATCACGAGAGTTCTCCATAAAGTTCTCAGAGTAGTCTAACCATCCATATTTGTTCAGCGGGGTAGAGATAGCCTGTACCCATCACTGTGAGTGAAGACCCAGAAATATGACAGTTATGAGTTGCTACTATATCTAGCATAGTCCGTCTAGTTAAAGTTTAAATCTACAAACTGAAATTTATGGAAACATGTGCATTCACATGCAGACCACGACGAGTATTAACACAGGTTATAATAAGCTGAAATAAATGACTATATGTATCTACAGGTATGTACACATAACTTAATATACTTATGTTGGGAAATCGTGTCACGTTTCCCTCCTAATTAAGGTCGAGTGTGTGAATTTGAATTCTTTGTTTTGTTTGTTGTTGTTTGTCAAAAAGTTCACTTATGTTCATCTATTGTTATTATAACGAGGATTCGCTGTATAACGATGTTCCAATTAAAAGGCCGCTCGCTCGTATTTTCAAGGTTTCTATTCTTGTTTTACTAAAGATAATTTAAAGATTTGTGCGTCAATATTCGTTTTCATATTTAGGAAATATGAAATTTATTTTTGATTGTTATGTTTTGACTGTTATAAATAAGTAGTGTATAGTAAATATTATATTAGGGACAGGGGAAGGATTACTTTATTGAAATTAATAAACTTTAGTTGAATGCTAGAATGTGTTGCATTGATCGTTTAAACAGAAAAAATCTAATTATTATGAGATTACTGTGAGTATACATACAATTCTTATTTTAAAAAAACAAACTTACTGTCGCATGTTGGAAAAACTGTGAGTATACATAGAATTCTTATCTTAAAAAAAACAAACTTATTGTCGTATGTTGGAAAAACTTATACATTTTGATAAAAGTATTCAGCCATACAGTTCACAGGCGGTACCGAGAACCAATAAGAAGAAATGTCTTTAATTGGAGAGCATGCTTCGATAAAAGCAACTCAAGTCGCCTTCCTATCGGGTGGTTTGACGACAATCGATATTAGTAACTCTTAAAATTAAAGCAGAATTCATAATTCATGACTACGAGTATATAAAAAATATGATGACTTGTTTGAATCGTAATATTTTATTCGTTGTCATTCAAAAAACATTTTTACCTATATAAATATAATGTTAAACATAAGCACGTTTTTATTATAGGTACACTAAAATAATCCTTAAAAACAGGATTCTTAAAAAGAATAAAAGTTATACTCATTAACTAAATTGCGCCTCGTAAAAGGACACAAAAGAATTTTAAGCTGCAGTCGTAAGTCGGTTTTAGATGGAAGTACTTCGGTGTTGCCACTTTTCCGTTGCAAATGAGTTGGTCTAGTGGTTAGTGAATCTGACTCCTACACCAAAAGGTTGTGGGTTGGATTCCAATCCAGGTGAAACTTTTCTGTGATGAGTGAGTGTGAGTCTGGGTGTAAAATATCTACATAAGTATGTATTTAAAAATATATAGGTATCCTTATCAGTTGTCTGATCACCATAGTACAAGCTATAATGCTTAGTTTGGGATCAAATGGCCGTGTGTGAGTTGTCCTGATATATATAAAAACGAATATGTATATTTAAATCAATATAACAAACAACCCGCATTAATTTTCATAGGCTTATATATCTCTGTTTAAACTTCAGCGGGTTATAATTTAGATGCTATGACGACGATGTGCACATACGACTTTATAGACATCGCGATATAATATGTAAGTACACTACTTTACTATAATACAATACTTGTACTTATAATCATTAAAATTATAGACATTTCATAATGAATTTTAATATTAACACATAATAATAATAAAATAGTGAGTAATTAATTTGGATACATAATATCCATGTACTTTCCACTACCGGCCTTTTATAATTTCCCAACACAAATTGCTATCTTTAAATCTTCTTAGTCATCTGACAGCGAGGAATAAAGAGCAATGTAAATAAGACATAATAAGTAAAAACGGCGGTGGAGCCAGACTGCCTCAACTTTTTTATCTCCAACAAAAGCGGACTCGAGTCTTTCTTTTGAATTTCATTTTAAGAAAGAATGTTCTCGAAACTACTTAAAAGTTTAGATTTGCTCATTTATTAGGCGTTAAGACTTTCACCAGTGTTCGTAACGAAGTCATATTTAAAACATCTGAATTATGATAGTTTTGCTGCTGACATCATCAAGGACGAGAAGTTCTTAGCTAATGAAAGATTTCTCAATATCCTAAAGAGTTTCAAACCCACGTTGTTACTATTATATTACATAGTATCATCAACAATATCTCTACTACTCGTTACATTTTAAGCACCTTGCTTAAACCGGATAATTTAGGCGTCAGCATTATTTCTCCTTTTGTAACTTTTTTGCTGTCTCAACATCAGTGATTTCCTTTTATTTGTTTTTAAATTGTCGGGAACAAGTCGTTTCATTTCAGTTCTTGGCAAATTGTTTAAAACGTTTATTTTACGCTGAAATTCGACACTATTTTAATCTGTACCCGATTGCTCAGTAAAGGGCCGGTAATTTAAAAATCAAAATTTCTTTATATGTATTTGTTAATTTGACAGATGTTTCCGACCATTTTAAAAGTAGAATATAAATGAGTAGCGAATTAATTTATACTGGTTTTGTTTTACACACTAATTTGAAATTTGCAGTCACTGATCGCAGTCAAATTGAAAGACTAAAGTTAGCGTTCCATAAATGTGAATTTCTATTCATTGTTAAGTAATTTGGCAAGCGTAGTCCTGGTTGGTGAGTGTACCTACCTCATACCTACATGAGTGTGGCAAAATTTTCTTAGTCGCTTCTTTCTCCTGAAGATCACGTTAAGCCGTAAGGCTCCATTAATCTTTACAGTAGCTGTAAGACCGACCGGTTTACCGACAAGGGAAAGACCTTCAGAGTTGACATGTGTAGTTTTGTGCCCTAACTTTAACATTAAATTAGTTCCGTTAGCCGCCATTGCGGTACTATTTCTCAGTTTTGTCTTGTTTCTAAATGGCGTCGTCGGTTGGGGTTTCAGATCAGAGTTGTTTTGTTATCACCACCTTAGTCTAAATCATGTCATAATCTTTATCATAATAGTCAAATACAAATTAACGTGTTAGGAAATTATATTAAAATTTTGTTTACAATATGCATTACCTCATTGTCATTTTGTCATTGTAAGAGTTCGGCCTACTACTTGAGGGGTCCGGGTTTAAATCTCAAGGCGCGCACTTCTGACTTTTCGGAGTCATGTGCGTTTTTTGCATTAAAATGTCCCTCACTATAACGGTGAAGGAAAACATCGTGAAGAAACCTGCATACCGGGGAGTGTGCAAAACTCAAAGGTGTGTAATCCGCACATGGCCAGCGTAGTAGACTATGGCCTCGACCTTCTCATACACGAAGAGACCCGTGCTCAATAGTGGGCCGTGATGGGTTGAGATAATTGCAACAACTACATTATGGTAATTTCAGTTAATTTCCCAATTAGGATCCAGTCCGAGTTCATTATATAAATCAATATTTAGCATACTCGTTTTATTAGTAGCTGACTTTAACATAATTTAATTTAAAAGTATTATTCTTATTACTGCAACAGTTTCTTTTTTTTCATTCTTTTTGTCTCTGTGTTTCCTATTTCTTTCTTCATTGTTATTCTTCATTGACTGGCTACGCATTTGTGGTGCCTCTGGGTGATTTACGCCTGTGGGTAGGGAAGGTTACTTACCATCAGGGGGTTTTCTGCCTGTTGTTCGTTTCCTTAAATACTTATGATATGTTTTGAGTTCGTTACTAGTAAGAATTTAATTCCACCACTAATAAATAGAGAGTGTTTTTATAGACAGGGATATAGACAGGTTGATTGGATTGAACCAGCTACATCGGCACACAAGTAAGGCTCGTTAGGACTGAATTGAAAACCGCACTGCAGTGTACTGTGTACATAAACCAGACAGTTTCACATTGCAATGTAAAGTTCTTCAGAAAACAAGAACCTCTACAAATTTTCAATATTACTTACCAACTCTCAGGAGCGCTCTTAGCTGAGTAAGCCATGGAGTTGAATTTTAATTCATTTGCAGATGAATTTTCTCTTCTAAATTATTCGAGTCTCAGTTTACATTATTATAATAATGATGGCTAGCCGATAAAGATTTTTGTGACTATTTATCAGTATTTTTGTACTACCGTTTGTACCACCGCCTTTAATTACTTTGTGGTATGATAAATTTAATGTATTCCTAAACGAACGGTCTCCCAAAAGATATAATTTTGTTTTTGTTAGTAACCTTCTTACAAGTATATTAGCATAACCTATTAATGACCCACCACTGAGTATAAGCATGTATATTTTTTTACATATTATATGTTAATGCTTGACTTCAGTCCCACCTGATGGTAAGTGGCGATGTAGTCTTAAAAGAAGCCTACTCACTCTCATCTTGAAGACGCCTACATTATACTTCAGCGGACATAGAAGCTGGCAATTTATTCCAATCCTTCGCGGTACGCTATACGAAGAACGAGACGAAGCGTACATAGATAATGGTAATTACTTAGTAGGTAATGGTAGGACTAAAGTACTTCTCTAGGCCTGTTTAGGATGCAAATATCTCAAATAACAACCAAGTATTATATGTCGATATGTTCTCGCAGTCTAGAGCTTCCAGGAAGTTTTTAAAGTTACGTTTGGCTGCTCGATAGTTCGAAGTTGTTTCCTCTGTGAAATGTGTATTCAATACTCCTATAGAAGAATTATGAACATGGATAAGTAACGTTTCAGAGTATTTTTATCTATTATTGTAAAAAATCGTGACAATTGATGTACCTGGAACAGTTTCACTGGCAGTAAGTATAAACGTAGTAGATTCAATTATTTTTTTTGTCTATTTCTTTGTGCGCTGGTGGCCGCTAATTTTACAGGAGGATTTGGATGCGGTTTTCAGTGATTTGTTGCAGTACGTTTAGAGTAACATGAAAATTTAATGTTTGTTGAGTTCAAAAATAAAAGATATTTATCTATTGCTGTTTGTAATTCAATCAAGAGGGGACATTTAATAGTTCGATAATCATTTGATTGATAAAACTATTCTCCTCAAAATTCTAACATCTTTAAATGTTACTCGTTTAAGTTACTTGTAAAATTCTGAATATACAATTTATATACATAATGCGTATGTTCTCTTCAACCTATAATTTACTATTTTAACGACATAAGTACCAACGAAGTACGTGTCCCGTCATACATGTTATCACTTTCATTCAAGCAAACAACGACTAGATTTGAACAAAGCTTTGATATTCTTGAAGTCCTTGTACTGGCACTGTTAAAACCATATTCTCAAAACATGATATTTAGTTACATTTGCTTCAGAAAGTAACGAAGAAATATCATAACATAAAAACACTCGGGTTATCTAAGTTCTCTGTAATAGTTAGAAAAACAAATTAAAGAGCTAATATTCGATATATTAAACGTAGTACTCGTACAAACCAGCAAAGAAGAAATTCAAATCCAAGAGATAAATTGCGCTTAAAAGGCAAACTAGAATCTGTGTTCGGATTTCGGTCAACTGCCAAATGTCATTTGTTGTATATTGTATCGTTTTCAGGGCCACCCGTGGAAGTGGGGGTTACCATGTACGTGCTCTCCATCAGCTCACTGTCTGAAGTCAAAATGGTATCTCACTTTCAAAGCAATATAAAGACACAGCGCATACATAGCAAGATATTGTCCCTTAGTACGATCACCAGCATTAACCGTTCATTGTAGCACCCGTGTCCACGGTTCGATCGCATATTGGTAGGGGCGTCGCGATGGTCGAACGTTCGGTCGCGCGATGACGAGGCGTGAATCTTTTTTCGTTCGTCCCGCACGCACCCGCGCCTCCCGTCCCCACTCCGGCGATGGGACACGTCACCATCCCCTGGTTTGGTTTTCACGGCGCGAGGCGCGCGCGCGACTCACGATTGGGCTTGATTGCAGGTCCGCCAGTGGAGGTGGGCGTCACCATGTATGTGCTCTCTATCAGCTCCGTCTCCGAAGTGCTCATGGTACTCGCCACAGTCAGCTCACGCTTGTCTCGGTCGCTCCGGCCGTGCGCCGCCGCGACCGAGCAGCCCCAGACACGAGGCTGCGAGCATGCCGGCGTTATGGAGCAGACCGCCCGGTTGGAGATGCACCACTTCTCATTTCTTGATTCCTATTTGCAAATAGTTTCTAAATTTGATTTGGTCCAATTGGTACAGTGGTGTTCTCTTCCGGGTGTGTCCTTACATACAAACATACTAAAATGTACTTTGCTATTAAGCATCCCTCCAAGCGAGACTCTGCTCCATTGTTGTTATTTTTATTTCAGCTTTTTATGTTATTGAGTAGGTATTTGTTGTGACTGTGGGTTTCTTACTACTTATATCTCTCGGATTGGCGTTTAAACACTTCAAATCCGCCACCCGCCTAAAAATTTTCTTACTTTGAGTAGTCTTGCTATGAATGTGTTTAATTTTTGCCACGTTGTCCAGTGAGTTCCGGTCAAACGAGGTTACTTCGTATGATTATTTCTGTTTCTTTTATTTAACAACGAAAGATAAATAGCACAAAGTCGCGTAAAGAAAAGAAGTGTGACTATGGAAATGGAATAAATAATTTGCTTGGCGCGTAATAACTTTAAGTCAAACAACAATTACGTTGTTTTGAAGTTAATATCGATATACCCTTGATAACGGTTCCAAAAGAAAGAAACGTAAAACTTAGACCAGGGTGTATGACCCCTAGTGGAAACCAAATCAAGGGGACTAAACAAAGTCACTTTAAGACGTGACCATTACCGGATTAGATATAGAATTTAGATCATTACACAACAAAAAAGAGCATACGTACTCGTTTATTGTGAAATGTTATATAATTGTACATTTAAAGTAAAATTCACCATCTTTTACGTATATAATATTTCAAATATGCACGATTCCGTATACTCAATAGTCATTAGGGAATAATTTTTCTTAAATTCACATATAGGTATAAGGCTCACGTAATTATAATATACTAATATTAAGGATAAAACTATGGTGACCTGTTTTAACATCAAAAAGTATCGGGAGAATACTTTAGTTCTTCGTGAAAGAGTTCAAATTTTTATATTTTCATTACAATGAAATAAGATCATGTAAGTGTTTAGTTCATCCCTATCAACTTGCTTTTCGATATATGAAAGTAACTTTAGTCACTAATTTGTGATCAGCAAGCTTTTTATTTGAATCATTTTTAATCTTAATTCAGTAAAATATGCCGTGTTTACTCTAAGTCATTTTAATTAAAGAATTCGTTATTTTTTTGTTATAATAATTTACAATGTTTCAGGATTTTACGTTGGATTTCTACTTCAGGCAGTTTTGGACGGATCCAAGGCTTGCTTACAAAAAGCGGCCTGGTGTTGAAACTCTGTCCGTTGGATCTGAATTTATTAGAAACATTTGGGTCCCGGACACATTTTTCGTAAACGAAAAGCAATCTTATTTCCATATCGCTACTACAAGCAACGAATTCATTCGCATTCATCATTCTGGATCTATCACAAGAAGTATAAGGTGAGAATTTAATTAGAATATCAGGAACGTTTGATTTATTTTCAATGTTAAATGTATTGGGTTAAGACATCTTCCTATTTTGTTCCAGACTGACTATCACCGCTTCTTGTCCAATGGATTTGCAGTATTTTCCAATGGATCGGCAATTATGCAACATTGAGATTGAAAGCTGTGAGTTTCTTTCCCTTAACTGCTACATAGTTAAGTATCCAAGACACTTGGCTTATGTTAGTTGTGATGATAATAAAAATCTTATTTTAACGTTGTTATTCATCTCTGCAATAAAATTAAATCAAGTAAAAATCGTTTGGAATACCTAAAAGTCGCAAATGATTCGCAATTCCTTGTGGCTTTCTTACGCTGTAGATGAAAGAGAAAAAACGCTTTTTGACCTAAAGTTTTGTCATCAGGCGCTCGTTATTACCCTTCAACATCATGGTCTTTCTCTTCTGCTTAGTAGTTTAATCAGTCATTCACGACTACGAATTTTTAAAAACCCAGTGCGATGGGTGCTTATTTTATCGTTTCATATCTCTGCATGGTACAGTCGGCTACACCATGCGAGACATCCGTTATAAATGGAACGAGGGGCCCAACTCTGTGGGCGTTTCGAGCGAGGTGTCGCTACCGCAGTTCAAGGTGCTCGGTCATCGCCAGCGAGCCATGGAGATCTCCCTTACAACAGGTACCAAGAACCTGCCCGTGACAGATATGGTCATTAACAAAGAAATTATTAGCTCTTATCATTACTTCATAATGTATCGGAACGATACAATTTGCATGTTTCTCGCTTGATTTAAAGAACCTACTTTAAAGGAGCCCACCGTTTTATTAATACTTGAAAATCATAATTAAGTACTTTCATTTCTTATTCATATATGATTTTTTTAATAATGCCGAGATTTATTACAGGAAACTATTCACGGCTGGCTTGCGAGATTCAATTTGTACGATCGATGGGCTACTATTTAATCCAGATCTACATTCCGTCGGGACTTATCGTCATTATATCGTGGGTCTCATTTTGGCTGAACCGAAACGCGACACCAGCTAGAGTATCTCTCGGTGTCACTACTGTGCTAACGATGACAACCCTTATGTCATCAACAAACGCCGCCTTGCCTAAGATCTCGTATGTGAAGTCTATTGATGTGTATCTCGGCACCTGCTTCGTTATGGTCTTCGCGAGTCTTCTAGGTAACGATAGAATTATTAGAAATTATTAGTTTTTTAAATCTAAGACGACTAGGTAAACAGCGGGCAATTTTCATTGATGTACTTTCAAATAATTTACGTTGGTTTTATGCTCACGTTGTGTTCGTATTGAACAAGTCGCCGTTTTGCGAATCGTGCGTGAGGATACTTACTGTTTTTTGTTTTAACAATTTTGTGTCTCGTTATTACGATCAAAAGTAAGTACATTCACATGATTAAAATGCTGCTTTGCGTCAATTTTATCAAGTGACGGCACGTGTTCCACATTTTCGTTTTATATTCCAGAATACGCTACGGTTGGCTACATGGCTAAACGGATTCAGATGAGGAAACAACGGTTCACTGCTGTTCAGAAAATGGCTGCTGAGAAGAAAGTTGATGGCCCTCCGGCACCTGTAGAGCCATTGCCACCACCACGGACAAGTACCCTAACACGTCCAGCACCGCCAAGTAGATCTTCGGTAAGTATTTTAAAGAATATAAATAGTGACAAAGAAGGTAATTACTAATCTATTGGTTTGTGGCATCACACGCTGTACACCGCAATGTTGACGGCATATAATGAGTCGACTGGCAAACCGTAACTAAATCGTCGTAACGCAATTATTTACGAAATTAATTTTGGTTTGGTTGATTGGTTTAGAATTAATAGATTTATCAATATGCAATATTTTACCAGAGCTGTTTATTAGCAATTGCCAATTTATAATCCTAAACATTGTAAATAAAAACAGTAATATCAGGATATTAGGTTGTCATATTGTATCTATTGTGGATCGACGTAAAAATAGTAAATATTAAAGTTACATACATGTTCGGAAACTTCGTTATAAATGTCTAAGGCGGGTGACTAAGCCGCATGTAGAACCAAAGCGAACGGAACAGTATGAGATTTAAATCTTTTGTAAATCGTATAATGACGCTTTTTGAAGTTCTAGTAGCGTATAAGATTTTAATTATTTTTGTCAGCATTTAATTTTTCGATTTGATTATGTCTAACTTTCATTTAGTGATAGTAAACCCCACCGAGGGTTACATATAGATTATGAAACGATTAAATGAAAATACTGATCGATTTTTTTTACAGTCGTACAATCCCCACACTCAGGAAGTTCGGTTTAAAGTCCACGACCCAAAAGTTTACTCGAAGGGCGGCACCCTGGAGAACACGATCAATGGCTCCCGTGCGCCTCCACCACCACCTCCACCGCCGGTCCCCGCACAACCCGAGGAAGAAACTCCTCCCCCGCATCTTCTCCACGCGTCAAAGGTTAGTGAGATTCCTTCAAAAACCCCTAGCGAATGTTATAAGCAAAGCGACTGTGCAAAGCGATGGGCATCGCGACTGTATGCGTTAACGCGACTATATTACATTTCGCTTGCGCTGTCACCTCTTACATTAATCGTCAAAGTCAAGTTGAAAAAATTTTTCAGGGCATCAACAAGCTTCTCGGCACCACCCCGTCAGACATCGACAAGTACTCGCGCATCGTGTTCCCCGTTTGTTTTGTCTGCTTTAACCTCATGTACTGGATAATATACTTGCACGTATCCGATGTCGTGGCCGACGATCTTGTACTGCTCGGAGAGGAAAATTAACTTTAACAACTTGAAAACGTCTCGCAATTTACTTATCGATATCGACACATTATTGTAAGGGTTCTCATCAAACGGACTTCATCATGTACAATGGATAAGTGCTTTTTACAATATTTAATCTAGTAACCGCAATTCCTTAGCACTAAGATCCTTATGAGAATAGGCATATTAAAAAATAACAAAAAAATAATTAAATGGCACTGAAGATTTAAATGTTAAAGTACGACATATTTATGAGAATTATTGATTAAGTATATGAAAAAAAATTAGTAATACAAGATCTCGAATTTGCATTATAGACCCGCGATAGGGGGTAATATTTACCTAATATACATACCTTCTCGTGATGTGATGCATGATTGTAACAAGAATCGGGTATGCATGGGTAGTTATGAACTCTTAAATTAATGTATGTATATCCACAATGCGTAACTATTCTAAAGTATATCATTCTCAAGCATTTTAAGTACCTTATTTAAAAAAAGACTTTAAATTAGTGTAAATTGATACTTGTAGCGATAACTATACAATACTGTAGACGACAAACCTATTTGCATTTAGGTACCTAAAATATTTTACAACTTTGTATAAATCTAGAACGCATTAGGTACATAACTTTACCAATACTGTCCTGCAGTCACATTATTTATAAATACATATGTTAAAGTTTCGGTAGGTACTTATGAAAACTTAAGACGGTCAGATGCCATAGTAAAATTAAAAATAGATGAATTACTAATAGAATTTACTATCCCTTTCTAATCAAACGTATTCTGTCAGCCACTGTATAATTATATAAAAAAGCGATTCTCATAAAGGGCATAGAATATCCACCTTTGTATAAACAATGTAAATAAAATATACATAAAATTTATAAGATAAAATATTCGGACGTAAGTATTCTAGTTTTATAAAAAATATATTCTGTTCAATTACATAAGTATACACCCGTAAAATACACCTCAAAATTTAAAATATATATATGTATATTGCACGAGACACCCTTTTTTACCTAGATGCGTAGTAGACGGTTTAATATTTATTATTATCAATTGCGATTCCTTTGAATATTATAAAAATTTTATTCTTAAACGTACTTTATTGCATTGCAAATAAAATTTATGTAATCACTATTATTCTTAAATAGGAAATCATTTAAAAATGTATTGAATATACGAAAAATGTTTGTTAAAACTTAATTGACATATTTTAATTGACATAAGTATTTAAGTTTTACATAAAATATAGCATACAATTTAGCAATTTAGTATGAATTAAATGCGATGTTATGAAAACAAAATATACAAAAATATACCTACTGTTATACATTCTTATGTATATTTTAATGCATGGAAATTTATTCTTTATAATTGTTACTGACATAAAAATATTTATGCCATTAAAATAGCTTCCGCTCTTTAATACCTATTGGTATGTTGTATTTTATTGAAATCATCAATCAATGATCTCAAATACAGAGATTTATTTACTTAGGTTATATGTTTAAATTGTCCATATATGAATTATTTTAATAAATATATTTCGAAATGATTATGTGCCAGTTCTGTTATATGTAGGTACAGTGTTAAGAAAAAGATACACCAGAGTTAGCGGAAGAACAGACGAATATACACCTACCTATATAATATACATATAACTCAATTATACCATTATTATAAAACGCATCGATATAGATTGTGGTTCAATTTATATAAATTGTATAAAAATCTAGGTACTATACTATTATATTCAATCAAATAAACAAACTGATGCATTGAATTATGTAAATGAATAGAACAGTTAAAAAAATTGATCTAATAATACATTATGTATGAGAAATATATCGATATGATATGGTATGTAGTTTGTATGAAATACAAGTCACATAAATATGAGTAATTTTTTATTTATTTTCTGAATTTGCTCAATATTTTTAAAAAGGTGATGTATAGAATAATTGTAAGTGAAGCAGCAAATAAACCTTTTAGAAATTACAATAAGAAAACATATGTAGGTAACATATCCGACATATTCCTCTGTTTCCACTGTGTTTACACAGGAATTTAAAGGTTAATTTTTATATTGTTACGTTTCAGTGGTAGGTATATTGTGTTTGACACTCAATCACGTCCATTCCATAATTAGTAATGTGTTATATACTCGTAGATAGTCATATAATGTGTAATTTCTGAATGGTTTACGAAGAAAAGTTATAATATTATGAAATGTTCGACGATGTAAGTAGTATAATTTACTTAACACCCTATCCATAATAATCCCTTGATTGTGAACTTATCATAATGCTGCTATAGTTTTATATAGTATATAACGTATCCTAAACTATCTGTAATTGTAGCAATACTTTACTATACAAAACAAATATTAATTTGTGATGTAACTTGTTATTTTTAGTAAAATAATCTTCGACTAAAAGAATTATTGTTAAAATAACTGTAGCAAAGGCCAGGAAAATTAATAACGATTTAACTAAATATAAATGTAAATTATGGAAAGGAATTTATGGTAAGGTAAATGAAGTAATATACTGCACTTAGGTAGTAAGGAGGTAGCGTAGCCTAGCGTTAAGGGGGCTTGGGCGAGACGTGCAGCACTCTGAACAACCAAGTGTGCAGTGTTGAAGGTGATTTTTATCCCCAAGAACTGAATACCGCCACTGAACTGTCCAGAGCAAACCACGCGTCTCGCCTTTAAACTTCGAACGCGAAACCAAATTCTAAATCACATTTAAAAATTTAGAGTAACTATAATAAACTTATATTGATAAAATAAATCAATCTAGAAAAATATTACATATTATAAAATAATTACATTAGGTTTCACATGGAATAAAAGATGTAACATTCAATAAAACGAACATGGGGGTTAGAGATGCGAAGTAACAGAAGGTGATATGACGGAACTACGATACAAATTAAAATGACAATTGTTTTGATATTTAGATGTACTACACTAAAAGTAGGTACATTGTATAGAGTGTAATGTAAATCTTAAAATGCAATTAGAAGCAATATAACAGCAATACAAAGGCTTTTACAGCCGGTTTGATCAGAGACTAGCACTAGCATTTTCAAATATCACTTACGTTATGATATCACCTAGTTGATGATTTAACACACAATTTTTATATCGCACACCTGGATTAAAAATAAGAACTTCAGATTTTGTGAAATGTGTTCTAACGCAACCACCTAAGACGCAAATCTTAAGCATCTTAAATGTCTCAAAAGATGTAATTTGAATACACAATTTTAATTTCTCCCTCGCGTAATGTACCAGATTGTAAAAATAACAAGAAAGAATTTTAGTCTGCTCAAAAATATTTTTTATAACTTATGTTAACCCTAAACTAGGTGTGCGATAGCTTATTCAGTTATATACTGAAAGGTACAAAGAACTTTACCTTCAGTTTAATACAAAAGGCGTTACGAAACTTTAAATTTAAGGTACTGAGAAATGCTAATCACCTGCTTGTTGCTAGTTTCTGCTAGACTGTTATGTAATACATAGATCGGAAAACGTAGTGCAATTGGGGTTAAATAGAGAATCGAAGAAAAGAGAAGATCGACAAAGATTTGGCCATCAGAAAATGGGTCAAGTGACATTGTATGACTTTTACTATCAAATATTTTTTTATAAATTATTAACATTGATAATAAAGAGGAAGAAAACTTATAAGATAAAACAGAAAAAGGGACAGAAAATTGTTTCTTCTCGTTCTTATCAAATATCATCCAAAAATATTGTTGATGATTGCATCAAAGTTACGGGTATGATTTTAATTAATAAAAGTATTTTAGAACTCAACTTTAATTACACGGTTTTTTATTTCGATCATATTGAGAAGTTACAAATGTAAGTCTTCTAGTCAAGTCAAGAGTGAATACGCATTTACTAACTGAGTGCGCCTTACCATCTAAAATTGTATGGCCCTCTACAATCAGCGAAAATATTATTGATAAAAGAAATATAAAACCCTAAATATGTAGCTGCATATATCTTTATTAATATAAAATCTATAAAAACTCAAAAATTGCACTAAATATTCCGTTTTATGCTGAGAATGCCTCATGACAATATCATTACGTTCTTCACAGGCTGATGATGCAGAATTCAATAAACACTAAAATTATTCGAAGAATTATAAAGCAAACCGTTTTACAGAAAGAAGTTTAAAGTCTGCAAAAAGCACAGTATCCTACTTTAGAATTTTTGCTTACCACGAGTAATAGTGCGTTGATGATTTTTGTATGTACTTATTTTCCTCGTCTGCTTTTTTGGGTCTAATAGTTTTATATTCTTACTTTTTGTAATTGGCTGAACGCTGTCGCGTGTTTCTATTATTCAAAATTGTCCAAATGCGTTTCGTGTTACAAGGGTTTCGTAGTTTCCTTTTCGTTCTCATCTTTCCTTTTAATTTTCGTATGCCTACTTTTTTCTTCCTTTTATCGTGAAGTTGGGGTCACTTGATTCCATTAGACGAACAGACAAAGCCTATTGCACAAATAAGTATCATATTTGGAAACAGGTTCCTAGATCAACTACTTTCCGCCTAGTCAGCTGCCGGGTCACAGACGGATCACAGCAGATATAAAAACATAATTATCCAATAGAGATAATTTTAAAAGTATTACAAAACATTATCAATATTTTATACAATGGAAATGCAAAAATTTTAAAATAAAAAAAAAACCTAATATTTACATGCTGACTGAAGAGAGACTATAGAACTCTAAGGAGGTCTTCTGTTATTTATCTTGTATAAATAAAAAAATGATTAACAACTATGTTTGTTTGTTGTATTAAACCTTTTAATTACTATACATACTACATGCTACTAATCGATTTATCGGGGTGGCTTCTTTACATCATGAGTGATCGAAAAAGGAAGCAACAGTGGGCCCAGACAATATGGGGCTGGGTGACCACTCATGACAAATTTCATAAGCGCTGCTTTACTTCGGATGGCAATCATTAACTTACAATATGTAAAAAAAATTAAAAAAACATTTTTAAACTCGCCGGTCTCGGATATTATCGAATAG
>DWJZ01002706.1:0-18769 GCA_018249125.1 Asbolis capucinus
TAAAACGCGCCAATCTCAAAATAAGACCAAGATTAATCTATTCGTAGCCTATTGGGGCTAACATGTTCTTAAGACATATCTAACAGTTGATTATACCTCTAAGAATCTCCTAGTAGAGTACAAAATATTAACAACTAGGGCCTTCCCGCAGCTCTGCGAGTACCAATGTTGATAAAACGTTGCCAATGGCAATCTCCATCAATTATCTCCACATAAAAAGACACGACAATCCGTCGCTCCGTACCTACGTGAAACACGGACAAACACGCACATTTACATATTAGTATGGATTAATTTAAATCTTAACTCTGATTTATAGTAGTAATTTAAGTACTAAAGTACAGTTGGATTGACAGATGTGTCAGGCAGGAACGTGATTTTCTTTAAGTCGCGGGCGACGACAACTGTAATCCGTCGATAAATGATGTCCTGTAACGACGATTATGAATGTAATTATAATTTCATAATGAAGTACAAGCATGGTGCGATAAGGCGAGGCGGATGTCATAAATTAGCGCGATAACGATCAGACAAGCGGCGGATAGACGTCAATATGCTAATTTTAATCGCGAAAATTATCGAATAACAATGGCAGGCAACCTGACTGCCTCGATGCCTGACAATCTGGCTGCCCGACATTCTGGCAGCCTGGCAATCTGGCGGCCACGCAACCTGACACTGACAAAGCTGATGCATTAGCTTCGGCTGTCGAAATCTGTAATCCTTGGAATCCGTTTGTTTTACAAATAATTTGTGTTAATTTTGAAATGAAATTGTTGTGTGCCTAAACATAATGTTCTTTATAATATTCTGATTTCTTTAATTACATTTATTTTCTATAATAAAATGGTGGCTGGCTACGATCGCACCTGTTGATAAGTTGGTAAGATGTTAATAAGATGAAGCTGCTTGGATATTAAACTTATGGCCCTATACTGAGCAGGGGTCTCTGCTCGTGATCGAGAAGGTGTAGAGCATGCTCCACCACGCTGGTTCTGTGTGGTTGGTGAGGTTCGAAGAGATGAGGAGTGTCCAGTCAACCGCCAGAAGTTTTTATGATGCCCAAACACCTCCGACTCCTATCTAACGACAGCAATTGGATCCCACTCTTCATGCCCTGCGAACCACGTAAGCCTTCATAAAATTTTAGCCATGATTGAACCTCCCACCAACAGCATCCGCTGTTCCTGAGCTTTTAGACCACTCACCATCGTCACAAACCGTGGGCTGTGGGCACTTCATTATTATACTATACTCACAGTTAATATTAATTTTACTACAGCCAACATGCATCCATCTTGCTTCTAAATGGGTCAGTGCCGATGGACCCCAGAGTACGGCCGTGTATCGGTGGCCGGTGACCGACGGGGAACACGGTACCTGTTCGATAAGCGTCGTTCCGCGCCGATAACGTCTTATCGCTGTCACTTCATTCAATTTGTTTAACAGATTGCCGATATCCATTTCTTCAGCGATAATGCGTAACGTTCGAAATTAATTACTTGGAAGAATGGAAGGTGCTTCGTATTAGCATAATTGAATGAATAAAACTTCTTTGTTATCGTAAGATTTTATCGAAAAGATTACGTAAGGAAACGCTTGTGGAGCGAGCGTTCACATGAATATACATACAAGATATCTGGCCGCGCCTCACTCGGTCACTCCGATATTAATATAAAATCGGCCATCTATGTGACCCATATCCGCCGTCGTATGCTGTATCTGTCCGCTGCGCTATCTCTGTTCAAATAATTCGCACTCGTTGCAAAATTCAATAGAAATCAACATGTGGCTAATGTGTTATTATCAATGAATAAACAAGATTGATAGTGTCAGGTGTTTGTCGCTTGAAAAAATATGTGGGTCAACGGCGCACCTGCTCCCCGCCGCCCCCGCCTCCTCGCGCCTCGTCCATGTTCCCGGTAGGGGCTGCGTATGCTAATGAAGTCATTCGAGACGACGCCGCGACGGCAGGTCAGTGTGACTTGAGGTCCAGCTCATCCTGATTTTAAAACCCAGTCGACAAGGATCGTGGGTCACTCACGATACTTATGCTGAATGGGTCTTTAGTGGCGCTATAGTTTTTACAATTTTTCTTATGTGCAATAATTTTGTTAGTCTTACTTTTCTTCTTTTGTTTTCCTTGTATTTGTATGACATAATTAGCGTCAAACCGATGGCAAGAAATAACTTACCAAGTATGTTGACCGTAAGTGTCTACTGGTACTGATGAGCTGGAATTCTGGTTTATTCTTAGTTGAGATGGATTGGTGATGCAACAATATTTGTGATGTCATTGAGCCCTGAGCTAAACTCCTCGCCCATCACCACATCATCACTAGAATACTTACTCGTAATCAACTATTACCGTGGCACAATTATATCGTAAGGTTGCTAAGCAAAACATATTATTTGATTAAAAAATTAGACGGTGTATGAAATACTTAAAGTTTTAAGAGATCTTCCAAGATTTCGAGACTAGGCAAGAGAAACCAGTTGGCGGTATACCTGGCTTAATGCTCGTGGCTACTGCTGCGGCGTGCGGACCATGTGGTTTATTGGTTTTCTTCATTTTGATTTACCTATACTTAATAATGTATTTACTTTTTTTACATTCTATAAATCAGTACTTGACCATTCCCCACCCGACGGTGAATGGCGATTGGATTTTAGATGGTAATGTGCACTAATTTACTTAAAGCCTATCCAGCGTTTCCTTGAAGAAACCTTACATTGTAATTGAACGGAAACACGGACGCTGGCACCTTATTCCAGTCGCGGTACGCGTGATGAAAAAGGACGCAAAACGCGACATTCGTACCGACGAGACGTATAAAACAAATATTCGAATTAAAAAAAAATTCATTATTATCGCAAGGATGAATTATTACTGGCAATTAACTAAAAATATGTTTCTGCCATTAAAATAATAATGACGTCATTAAAACTTAGAAAAACGTGTAATTATTTTTTATTAAATGTTGCGACAACAATACCCCCCTTGTGTTAGTTGTAGACATGATATATTTCCCTTGAGTCATGAGCGAGCCGATCAAGTTATGACGAATCCTATTCCTTGGCTTTATCGAATCAGATAAAGCATTACAACATGCAAATACCAACTACTTTATCCATTACATGTATATTAATTCAAATAAATGAGTAATACACCGGACCTGTGACGAATCAATATATTTTTTTATCTATGTATATATGTACATATATAATGCTTTGTGGTGAATGACTGACTGGGAGATCAACGCACAGCCTAACCCGCTGATCGTAGGAACTGAAATATGGAGAGTGCGTTCCTGCGTGTTCTGACAGCGACCTAAGATTTGTTATGTACTAGCTGTACCCGGTCACGCTTTGCTGTGGATTGACATAAGCTATGGAATGCGCTGTTGGAGATCAATGCATGTACACAATTTCCTAGGTCGTATTTTATTAACTATTAAAGAGTTCCTTCGCCAGAAGCTGATATACATGTATCTGATCGACATCATTTTTGGAACCAAAAGCTTTTCCAGATAATTCTGAACATAGTTGCTGAGAAAGTCGGTGCTCTATCTCCTACCATTTCAGACTCTATACAGGACAAAATCACAAATAAACAATCGTTTTTATGATAGTCTAGCTGACCCGGCAGACGTTGTCCTGCTCAAATAATAAAAATGTTTTCAAGCCAACTGTGCTCGCGATTTTAATACACGGAATTTGTTTCTTCGATAAATTATAGAATTATAGTTTAAATATTTGTGTATATGTAGATGGAATAATAAACGTATTTAAAAACGGACGTCGTTTAAAATCGCATCAATAATCTCAGAGTTAATCATGCACATATGCACAGACAAACTGCAACACTTCTAAAACTCTTCGTTCGTTCGTTCGTAAACGTTCTATTTTAACAGTTTTTTCTAAATAACTACCATGTACAAACAGCGACCAGTTACAAATGTGTTATAGGTGTTGAGTATTGATAATATTGACTACTAATATGATTACACTAACTTCAGCCTAACAAATGTAAAGCCAGTTCCACCTTTTTTCCTTTTCTCCCCGTACTTTAGTCGAACTCTTTCCCAATATTCAACAGTTCCTAATTCTGATGCGGTATGTTGTCGGTGTATCAGGAGCTGGTTACTGTCATTTACTGCGGTTGCTTCTGCGATTTTCTTTCCTCTCTACTTTCTAAGGTTTTTCGTCACGTAAGGGTTCTTCACTTCCTTCCAGCCTGGTATTGCTAATGGCCCTGGGTGGCGATGATGTTTGGTCAACACTCATTGCACTGAAAAACTTCTCCTTTCGCAGCGTTTCACTATCTTGTATAGTATAGTTGAACATTTCAAGATCCCCTTTTGGTATTCAAGATCTTAAATTTTTACATACATATCCTTGGTCAACACTCAGCACACTGTAAAATCACACTTCCTTTGGCAGCATTTCACTATCTTGTATAGTTTTGCCGAACCCTTGAAGTTCCACTTCCGGAATCAAGATCTCCAATTTTAACATATCCTTGGTCAACACCCATTGGACTAAAAAAACTTCTCCCTTTGTAGCATTTCACTATGTTGTATAGCTCAGCTAAGGGATCAGTTCCTTCATGTTCAGCATCAGGTATTCCGGAGCCCTAATTTTTCAACAAATCTTTGGTAATTACTCATCACATTGAAAAAAATTGTTTTGGCAGAATTATCTGGTATACCTGAGCTAGCTCATTGATGTTCTATATCAGGGAGTACAGATAATACTTTGCTTACCGTTTCCCCCGTGTCCATTAAAATCATCTACCACATAAACCTCCTCGTCTCCGTATTACAACTTCTCTTCGTCTATGTTATCCTATTCAATGTGACACGCAAAAACACTCACTATATATGTTTTTAAGTTGTCATCTAACACTATTTTACACTATTCTTCCCCATTCCTTTCATCTCTCACTCCTTTAAATTTCGCTTCTTGCAACATGCGGTATTTATTCGACACTCAATGGATTCGCTCATTCATTACCCTACATGTGCATCGATTTCAGTATGATCCTAGGTCCTCCATGCGACATATGTACATTACCCATTGTATCGCTACCACGGATATGTGCATCGATTTCAATATGATCCCATGTATGCCCTTCCATGCCACAAACATTACCAATCGCCATCGCACACAGTCCATTCGCTTACTCACTACCACATTTCCAGCCTGATAAACTAACGAATACTATAATATTTCATAACTAAAAAACATATAACATGCAACAACAACAAAGTAAATTTGTTCTCTGAAATGTACGGAAGTTTGAATTTTGTCTATATATTCTTAACCGTTGAAAATTTACGTTGCCTGAAGTCAACTGTTGGAAGAGCACCTGGATCAACATAAGCTTGTATTGTAAACCGTTGAAAAGTTCTTCTGCATGAAGCCAAATGTTGGTGTAGGTCTTGGATTAACATAAGTAAGCTATGGAATGGACTATTGGAGTTGTATGAACCATGAACCTACAAAATTATGAACGTGTATTGTTAACCGTTGAAGAGTTCTTCTCAAAGAAGCCAACTGATGAAGGAGGACCTGGATCAACGTAAGCTATGGAATGGACTATTGGAGTTGCATGCACCTACAAAGTTTCGAACGTGTATTGTAAACTATTGAAGAGTTCCTTTGCCAGAAGCCAATATACAGGTGCCTGATCGATGTCATTTAGGAACCAAAACCTATTCTAGATAATTGTGAACAAATTTGCTAAAGACATCAGAGCTCTATCTTTTACCATTTCAGAGTTTATAAAGGACAAACAAACACACTAACAAACAAACATTTTTATATACATATATATGTAGATAGATTAATATAATAGATATAGTTTATGGTTAAGTAATTTTTATATAACTTTTTCATATGGAACTTTGCTTTTAAAAAATCTTGAAGATGGATTCAAATGATACAAATAACAGAAGATTCAACTTGTAGAACGTGATGCAATCCTATTTAAATGGTCCAATTGTGGTTTCCCTGTACTATTCTTCGAGGCATTGCTGCGGTGGGCTCGCAAGGCCGTCGGTCCTGGCTGTTGTAAGTCATGTCGGACACCATCGGAAAAAATAATTGTGTTGGTCACCTATCCCTTCACTACTTCGCAAAGTAGCAGAGTGATGGAGAAGAAGATCGAGCTCAGCAGTGGTTCATTAGGGGTTGAAACTACTATCGAGGAGATTTAATTAGTTATTTACTTTATTGTTTTTGAGTTCCTCTCATCAGCTTTATGACAGCCAGCATTAACAGACTTCCTCAGAGCTGACTCTCTGACCTAAAATCGTGGTAAGTTTTTATTTACACTAACGTTGGCCAACGCTAAACATTTGAAATATAAACCCGTATTCACAATGTGTTTCAATCAATACAACAAATGGTGAGCTACCGTTCATGTTTACAATATTGTGTGGTATACATTGTAGTTGTATTAATTTGTTGTGTTTAGTTGTTTAAATTTCCCAGGTACCTGTAATTATTGTCCGGTTATAATTTGCAGTAATTTAATGTGAATAAAATAATTAATATGAATGCTGTATATAATGAGCGCCGTCCGCGAGCGTGCTGCCGATTAAGACACGAAAGGAAATTTACTTTATTAATAGATATCTAAATATTAACAAGTTATTAATATTTAATCATCTTTGATACCGACTCCGATTTTCTAATTCATTCATTATTTACATTGTCTGTATAGTTATTTAACACTTAAGTCCATTTTTGGTATATTTTCATTACAAGCTTCGTTTTTAACTTGCAGTATATGTTTGTTTGTATATTAGGAGGTTAGAAGATTTATATATTTGTTTGTTACAGGTCAAATCTTGCAAGTTTAATCAGACTCCCGCTTACACTGCGAGGCTAAAATATTCCTCACCGCTTCAGTTCCGATGACAATGCATTTCTATGATAAGTATGATCTGCTGATATGCTCAGGATGGGCTCCAAACAAGGGAACTCCTTAAATGTTAACATTATGGTTATAAATTTTATATTTTTCCGTATAAGGGTTCTGTAATTAAAGCTTGCGTTTATACATGTACATATATTTTTAATAAAGCTTGTTTATAACTACGTTTATCGTTTCTAATCCATACTAATATTATAAACGTGAAAGTGTGTTTGTCCGTGTTTCACGTCGTGAGGGAGCGACGGTTTGACGTGAAGGTAGTTGATGGTCTGGAGAGTGACATGGGCTACTTTATATGATCGCGGGCGGCGCCGCGGGCGGACGCTAGTCAACAGTTCCCTACAACAGAGCAGCAGCTCACTGCAGCACACTGCAGCTCACTGCAGCACACCAAACGACACGGGTACATCCATCTAGTACCCGGTATGCACTTACATGTACGTATATAATAGAAAAATAATAAGTCAACATCGAACGTATTATTTCCATTGTACTGAAAACAATCTTCAACGGTGCATTCTACATTTATCAACATTAGTATTTAGTGTATTATTTTTTTATTGACACACCAGGCATTGTAAATTATAAGTCGGCGTGTGTATAAATTAGTAGATGTCGTATGAAGAAATTCGTAGTTCCCCACATGCCTCACAGAGGATTTGCCGACAGTGTAATCTTAGAAGTTAGTACAACAAACCTGACTGAGATCCATCGCGCTGCAGGGCACTGGCTCACAGGTTCCGGCGGCTGCCCACACTTCAGCAATCGCTCTTCACAATCACTACGGTCAGAGAGGCGGCACTGAAAGCTCGGACCGATTCGGTTTGCACTTCCGCGTACCTCCTGCAGACGACCGTGGCGGACGATGGGCCGCGGAGACAATCGGACACGGTAAGACCGCCGAATAGGGTGAGGCATGCGCGCGCGCTATCAGCCCGCCGACCATCCCACGCCACTTGCCACACGCCAGCCTCACCTGCGGCCGGCGACGTACACTTGTCACATGCCCTAACATGTAATTATTTAAATCCAGAAATCCTACTAATATTATAAACGTTATAACATTAAAAAGTTTGTGAGGAAGGATGTTTATTGTTTCACGTATATATCGTATTTCCCACGGAAAAAATACTGAGCGGATTTGAATGAAATTTGGCACTGAGTTAGATTATAATCTGAAATAACAGTTCAATGTGTGTTGATAAAAATAGCCTAAGGCTTTGATCACTCTCTTTCATACACACCTTCTATGCTAGTAGTATCTGCCGCAAAAACGACTGGACGGATCTGCATGAAATTTGGCGCACAAAGATCGCAGTCTGGAATAACACATAACCTACTTATTACCAACATACCCGTACATGTAGCCTTGGTAGTTGCCCTGCACGCAAAGGGATCCAGGTTCCTACCTCCGGCGGTGCAACGATTTGACAGATGATAGTTTTTCTCGGGCTATAAGTGTTATTTGTTGCTGGCAGCAGAATAGAACAACGACGTTTATACTAACAGAATATTAGTTCAAATACAATAATTATATGTACAAAATATGTACTTTAATAAATAAATCACGGCCCATTATTGAGCACGGGTCTCTTCTCTGAATGAGAAGGTTAAGGCCATAGGCCACCACGCTGGCCAAGTGTGGATTGGCAGACTTCACCCACCTTTGAGTTTTACAAACTCCCCGGCATGCAGTTTTCCTCACGATGTTTTTTTTCACTTTTAAAGCGAGTAACATACATATGTACGAGTGTAAATGTTTAAAATGAATGACTCCAAAAAGTCAGAAGTGCACGCCCTGGGATTCGTACCCGAACCCCCCGAGTAGGAGACCGAATTCTCAACCATTAGGTCATCACCGCTTCATTAATAAATAAATAATGAAGACATGTTCAGAACTTTTCATTGAGCATGAGTTTAAAATAATATTTTTGTTGTACATATTTATTGATAATATAATAAATTAATTCTAGCAAATTTACGTTCCACTTTGGTAAGATAGGCGATGTTTACCTTCGATAAGGCGATACCGTGAAAGTTATCGTAAGCAAATAACTTGTAAGTGTCTGTGTGTGTCCATGTGTGTGTGTGCTCGTGCAGCGCCGGGACCAGCCGACTGTGCCGGTCATTGTCGTGGACGACCACTCGAGGGACATGGTGATATCTCAACATGGAGCTGACAACTTAATTCAATTGCATTTGTTTTAAAGCGGGGCCTCCGCGCCTTCCTCGTCGTTTGCTGTGCAATAAATACACATTCATACCCCGACATTAAGATTGCCTGTATGGTTTAGAAAACACTCATAAAATAGAACAAGTATGAATCAGTCATAATGCTTGTCTCATCTGGGATCGAACCTCTAAACTTTGAAACCGAAACAAAACAAATACTATATATAATCGCTCGGCAGTTCCGCTCTATTATTTGGTAAATTACTTAGAGTCGAGTGCAACATTCAGTTGTACCATTGTTGATGGTGCCTAACTAGCTTATTCTACTCTGGTCCAATGCGGGTTGGTGGGGGCTTAGAGGACAACCCAAGGGTCGAAGGCATGACCGCGTTGGTCGAGAGTCGGTGTCTGTACCGCTCTAATTTGTTGATATTTTTATATTAAATAAATTAGCGCTTTATTACGAAACCAGCTGATGGTAAGTGGCAAAGTCGTTTTTGATGGTGAAGCGCACTAACTTAGCAAAAGCCTATTCACTCTTGACTTGAACACATTTACATTATAATCAAACGGAAACACCGACGCGGGCAACTATTCCGATTGATTGATTGATTCACGTGTTTGATCACTGAAAATCGATAAAAGACATCGAAGCTTTATTAATATTATGTATAAATATGAGATTGTTAATAGATGCGTTATTATTTTATAACGATGCGAGTGGAGTGCGAGGCGCGGCGCACCGCTGACCGATAGGGGGCGCAAACATTAGTGCATCGTTTGCGATGTCAACAACCACTTTGTTATTAAAAGCAGCACGTAGTTTGTAAATAGGATGGCACCGACGACGGCGGCGACGGTGACGGTCGAAGACGGCGACGGTGTCGCTGGCTCCCTCCACCATTCGTTAACGTCGTTCTATTGCTGACCATAGATCTGTCCATACGGCCCTCATTTATTTCACATTCGTTTTAACTCTTACCTTGCATGACTATTATAAGCTACCTACAGTCTACGTTCGCTTGTAATATTTTCATGCCCTATTCTGACTCTGACAAGTTAAAATCTTAAAAACGCTAGAACATTTTTTTTATTATTTATCAAGTACAAAGTGTAATGGCGTGTTTCTACGACGTCAAGCGTACATTTAAACATTCATCCCATATACACCTCTTTCTAAACACTATAAAAACTGGCTACTATCTTTTAACATTTCTACTTTACTACCGCACCGTTTTCACCAAAATCGGTTAAATAGCTTAGGCACGAAATCGTCAATGACAGACGGCCAGTTTTTATAATATTATGAAGGATCAAAGCTGGTAGCCGCGCTGTAACTCCCCGGATCAACAATAAACAAGCTACTGTGTGACCTCGTCTCGAGAGCCGCTCGACAGCTGCCAGTAAATAAATACAATATTGATAGTGAAATTAATTGATAATTACATAGTAAATAAACCATGTAAGCACCTATCTTATTGCTCGTCACGTGCAGCTAGACGGTCTGACTGATGTCCACTACATAATATGTTCGAACCTTTTTACTGTTACAAACACATTTTCATTCATGAATCAGAATTCCAAATGGAACAGAAAGCTTGGCTACTATGACCCTGTTACACCCATTCCAGTAACTTAATTTACCTAGTACAAAATATATCAGTTTATAATGTCTGTATCAGCCACTTAGAAATCATTACATTCGTAATATTTCTTTAAACATGCTTCAAACTGTAATGAACCAAAATAGTGCTCGTTAAAACAGTAAGCAAGAAACACCGCACTACATAAACTACATTGCACTCAATCATTTTAAATATAAATATTGTTTTATTATTCGGATAGGTAAACTTTAGTCTGTAATGAGTTTATAAGATAAAAAAAATGAAACGAATTGACTACAACATAATAAATATAAAATTTATTACTTTTATAAATAATCAATTCAAGTTATAATAAATACCTTAACCACACATTTCACTTTTCATTTCATCGTCCATCGTCCTTCTCCATATTGTTGATAGAGCAGGTGAGTTCCCGTCGCGTGGTGAGGACGGTACCGGGTGTGGTGGAGAAGACTGGATGGATGCCTGCAACACGGGGAAGAATGTCTGTGAACCGCTGCGTCACGCCGACCGATCACCGCTAACTACCTAGTTAAGGTTCCGTCAGAAGTACGTAACCTTTGGCCATAACTACGAGGATATAGTGTTTTAATGAGGTTGTTAGATTTGTTCAATATTATAAATTGTCAATTTCTTATACCCCACATTGTCCAATTAGTACGCTAAATAATCATCAATGGGTCATGCAAACAAAATCCTTATAAAATGACCCGAATTTAACACCACTCCAGCATGTCGCCACATTATGCAGTAATCTGCAGACGGTTGCTGTGACTCGTCGTTTTTACTCAAATATACTTTTCAATGTTCACATATACGAGTGAATTGTGAAATTATATTCCCTCTGTAGTTTTTGTCGGATCCTGTTGTCAGGGATGTTTATTGAAAAGGCGCAACAAGATTTTTCTTTCAATAATGACAGAGAGACCGGATGCCTGATGCTATATGGGCGACTGTTTTAATAAAGTTAACTCTTCCAATAGCAATAAATTTACAATCAATAAATAAATTTAGCAATCGAATTAAGAACGTAATTGAGTCGAAAAATGCATTTTCATTATCATTTTTATTTAATAAGACAACGTCAAATAGTAATCATTCATTCGTAAAACAGTAATTATCCTTATAAATATTAATTTTTACAGGATTTAATAAAAATGTTGTGCTCTCCTGTGCGCGCTGTGGGAACGGGCGCATCGTGAGATCGCCACACTTTGACCGAAATGGTCGACAAATTTTATAATAATACGTCTGAGTGTATTTGATAATTCCAGTAGTCAATTTTTGCTTTGAATCATCGTTTTGATTGGAATTTAAATAGAGCGGGGGCGGGCATACCGCTGGGCTGCGACAGTACAGCCAATGCAGCTGACACACCTCATTCTGCTAATACACTTACTGCGATATGAGATTAAAGTCCAGTAATGATGAATATTCTCCTACTAATATCATACATGCGAAAGTTTGTGAGGATGGATTTCCATCCATCTGGATGGATGTTTGTTGCTCTTTCACGCAAAAAGTATTAAATAGATCTCAATGAAATTTTATACAGGGATAGATTATAGTCTGGAGTAACAAATAGACTACTATGTCAATATGCCACGCAGGGGTAACTGCGGGCAGACACTAGTATTACATACACACCTCATAGCAGCATTCTCTTGTTAGGCCTACGCCCTATGTGACAGTGTGATGGCCAAAGCTAGTAGCAACGCCAGGACTGGTCAACCAGCAGGCGGCGATGACAAATTTATCGCTCGCAAATAAAAATGCTCGTAAAAATATTACAACACCGACCCTCCCGCGATCCCCCCTCCTGCCCTCCCCTGGCCCGCGTCCCCCCGAGCCGTCCCGCGAGAAATAACACACTTTGTCTTACAGGGAATCGCAACACTTGAACCCGGAACTATGTTGCTAACTGGACATGGTACTAGTGTGCTTACGATGACTTGCACTGGGCTTGGCTGTTGTCAGCTACACCATAGGGTTTTGCAATGGCTTCTTTCATTTTCTTTATATTTCCTGCTCCTAGTGTTTCAGTCCATTGCCCCCTTCCAAGCATGGGCCTCTTCTCGTCCTGAGAAGGCCTAGAGCGAAATTAATTGCCAACGTAAAAGTCGGTAGTATTAGAGAGTGTCACAGGCAGAGTGAGCTCTAGGGCTAAAGACTGCTGTCTAACAACCGAGACCGACAGCCCTACATGCCCTCTGAAGTACAAAAGCACTCAATAACTTTAGTGACTAGCGATCACCCATCCACTTACCGAGCGCGCCCTTTGTTGCTCAACTTGGTTCATCAGTTAGGTCGCCGCAAGCCAACATATTAATAATGCCGCCGACCATAACATACTCTACATATACAACTAAGGAACCCGTGCTATAACTAGCTCGGACGCAGCCAGTGAACCAAATAAATACTGCATTTGAACGATTGATTAACGTACATTTTAATGATGTTATAAAATATACTTAACTGCATAGTAACAGTACACGGAATGAATACTAAATCATTGTATTTAGAATTGAACGGTTAGCCTACAACAGGTTTCTATTTTTTGGGTTCTTTCTATAACATTCACTTTTTTATACGTTCACGTAGCAAAGCTATCTCTTTTTGAATATTTAAATAAGTAAGTCTTTTATTAAACTAAATACAACGGATATTACGAAATAATATATAAATATAAAAATAGGAAATCATTTATGACAGTTTTTAAACAAGTCTAAAGAATCTAAATAGTAAAGACCAAAAATCCTCAAGAAGAGGAACCTGGCAGCATTGTCTCGTCTCAGAAAATCGTACCATGGACCTTATCCAGTAAAGATGAACATAAGATCCAGGATGAATGCTCCTCGACGTATAGGATACAGCTTAGCATGTCTAGTGATGACCTTACGTGTGAACACCGCGTGCGTTTCTTCAGTAAATCTATTGGGCAATACAACATTAAATAAATAATTTCCTCCGGTAAATATATAATCTACATTAAAGAATTAGAGAATCCCCGGTCTTTAGGCGTTTCCTTTTGGCCATTAGCGTTTTTTGTGGCTATGAAAATTAAATATAATAATGTTTACCGACAACAACACTGTAAGGTCGCTTCTGTATATTAAATAGTTTCTGGAAACTTTAATATGAATGTAGCTTTAAATATAGAGTTAGTTGAAGCACTCAAAACGAACGCGGTCGGGGAACAAATGATCGGTAATGACAAAAGTTTCTACAGAGCTTCTGCGCTTCGGCGGACACATAAAGCTAAAACTGTTATTGTTATCCGACGAACACCTTTGCAATCGTTAGATCTTTTCGGATACCTTCGAGTGGCATAAAAATGTAACTTATACCCAATGCGTGAATGTTTATAAGAAATGCAAATATGCCGCATCCATCGGCGCCGCTGGCTATTGCCACCGCGGCGTCGGGATTGCCCGGTAGATGCGATATTGTTAGCGAGCGGATCGCCGCCCAATCCGTCGCTTACGTTATCATTACAGGACGCTGGCCACCCACGCACACTTCGGTGGTTTTACTGTTTTTAGATTACCGGATTTGGCACTCATCCCTCATGTTTACTTGTATTTAAGCGGGCCGTATATGGTCGGCGAGTAAACCGATCCATGGGAATTCGTGGATCAGTCACAAAATAATTCGGCTACAACTAACACCAGTAGGTAAACCTGTAACATATTTGTGTGGTGCTTACTATAACTTCGCCATAACGTAATTTCTGTCTTCTGTCATCGTTTACAACTTTATACGGTTCTACTGCTGCAGTCATAGCAATGGCACGGGGTACACTGTCGATCATTTTAATTATAATTCCTCCGCTCAATATGAGAAAGTGTGGAGAAATGGAGCTGAATATATTACCTCACGTTAAGTCCTCCTTCCCCGCGCCTCCCCGTCCCAGCGGTCCCCGGTGTCCCCGGTGTCCCCGGCCGCATCTGTCGATGTACACAATTACACTATAAATGAATGGGGTTTATTATGCGCGGACAGCATGGCTAAAATTCATTTAGAAAACGATGGTTTAAAATTTACTTATTCCTAGTGTGACTTGTAGCAGTAAAATACGAAACGGTCCTGGAAGAATGCACTCCGCCAATCCTCTATGCACCAGCGTACTGGAGCATGCTCCAGACGACTTTATATGTTTCTGATAGCTTACCCATCCTATTAACTGGCTAACTAATTGGCACGGATAGCTGAATAGGATCAAATGATACAATAGGTATAAACAGATCTGAACAAATAAATTTATTCTTAGAAAATAAATCATGAAATTTCACCCATAAAGGAAATGGGCCTGGTCTACACCAAGGGTTGGCGCGCGCTCCCCACCGGCTGCGGAAAACAATAAATACCAACAAAACGTAGCTGAGCATGCAAAACCGAACGACCCCGGCCGTCCCCCGTCCTCACCCGTACGAGGAGTGTCCACGATTTAGGCTATTTTCTGAGGACAGTAAATTCACATACATATGTATGTATTTTCCAAACACACCTCATGTCGTCTCGCAATTTACGTAATAACTGATGTGTATAATATTTTGTTTTATTAAACACATTTATGAATGTAGATCTTTTGTCATACCTCGTGGACGTTTTGTAGTTAGTAAAATGAGTTGTTGGATACTAATACCAGTCACGAGCTAGCTTAACATACCTCGGGCGAGATGATCCATTTATAATTGTGCAATATTATAAAAGATGTTTGTTAGTTCCTCACGCAACAACCACTGAGAGTATCATCTGAAATAACGCAGAGACTACTTTTTATCAACACCTAGTTTCGTCCAACAACATACCTAAGCGCGATGTACTCCACAACATTCAGATTCTGACAATGGCGAGGCAAGCCGCGTGTCGTGCGACGCCCGCGTGCCGCACCACTTTATGAGCCATATTTACGGCTCACTCGGACACTTCTCGTTTTTTACGATATACATAAAAGCTGCCGTCAAAGATTTACGCCAAATGTATTCCGCTAATGCCGATTGCCCCTCCGACCGCCGCACTAATGTTATTGCGTCCGCCGCGCGTCGCACGCCGCACGTCGCACGCCGCACGCCGCACGTTGCCGCAAAATGCTGCGTTTACGAATTATTTTATGATCGAACATATTTATTTATGTACACTTGCCTTATGTAGCCCATTTAGTTATTATTTATTTATTTACACTTTATTGTACTTTCTAAAAATAGGTTTTACAAAGGGCAAGCTTAATGTCTATTGGCAGAGAATGCCAGTCAACCCAGGGTGATGGTGAGAATATAAGACAAGTAACAATAAATACAATAAGTAATTCGACACATTAAGGGGGTTCATGACAATATTCTCTGAAAATCAGCGTTGGTACCTCAATTATCGAATAGGTACCTACTTCGGTTATTGGATACGAATATAATCGAGGAGCCGATCAATTTTTTGATAGTGTCATTCGACGTGGACGAGTCATTTCGTCCGACAACATTTGATTCCGGCCGCAAATTCAATTTGTAGCACAATGCCGCCAGCAGTGGACGAGCCGGCCGGCCACCCGCGCGGAGCGGGCGCGGGCGCCAGCGAGGGCGCGGGCGCGGGCGCGGGCGCGGGCGCGGGCCGAAATGGAAAGCAAACTGGAACCCAAATAAATATTCGCTTTAGCAACAATCGAGCTCACAACTCACACAATTACGGCGGAATGGAAAACCTTAGATAAATAAAATCGGAAGCGCCCGAGGCCGGAGGAGGCGCGGCGAGTGGGGGGAGAGGGGTAGCTTTTTCCCGAAGAAAAAAGCCGATGTAGCAAACACGGAGCGAATGTAGCGAATTTCCAAAGTCCATTCGGTTTATTGACATACGTAGGCGCGAGGGGCGGCCGGATTCAAATCCCCCGCCCGCCTCGATTTACAATAAATTTCAAGCGGAGAATATGTTTGCAATATGTCGGAGGGCCGCTCTCAGCTCGCCGCTCTCGAGACCAATTACTTTGCCCTTTCGCCCCGGGCTCCCCGCGGCCTCTCGGAGCCCAATTTTAAACACTTGCTGCGGAATGCTGCCAGTTGTTTACAACGTAATCGCGGCGCCGCGGGGAGCCCGGGGTGATGTCGCCGTTCTTCGCTGAACACCGAACGATGTTAGCATTCAATTTGCCGTTCTGTGGGGACACGTTTTTGATACTTTCATTTGAGATGACACAAGTAAACCCACCAAATGACAGAACGATGACAATAACACGCCGAGACTGCGACCTCTGGTTATCTCTCTACTAAAGATAACGAAACGCCATTGATCCACCGAAGGCGTCAATTTATTTTAATCAATAAAGGCTCGTTACTGAGCGTGACGCTTTCTTCCTAATTGGAGTTGTTTAGAGCATACTCCGCCACACTCCAATTTCCGAAGAAATTTCCAACCGAACAAGTCTTTACATGTTGAACACACCTCACACTAAGAGTTCCAACATTAATTTTAATATAAATTCCTTAACCATGAGCCAGTGAGACAAACTAAAACATCTTATATCCGATAAAACTTGACTAATCTGACGTCATAACATAAAAATATTTAACACTGAAGTGTAATTTCGCTTCACATCTCATTCGAGAGGAGGGGCGCGCCGGGTGTCGGCGATGTATTCATGGGCCGGCAACGTCCCAGCGGCCGCTCGACAGGAGAACGCATTTTCAAAAGTTTTTATAGGGAGTCGTCCCTCCGGCGGCCGAGTAAAGCGACTTACAATTTGTGAGAAGTGTTGTTTTAAGCATAAAAATATAGCGGGTAGCTTTTATAAGGTTGTCGGCGGTTGTAGTGAGGAGGGTGGGGCTAGAGGCGAGGAAATTAATGTTTAAATATAAAATGTGCTACGTTTGTCATCGTTTACTGAACTGATGAGAAGCAGGTACTCCTTCTGTCATATAACAGCAGTGATAGAACAGTGGGACGTAGTGTTAAACGGGAGGTCCGGGGTTCAGATCCTGAGGTAGCTCTAATTTTCAAAGTTATTCGCGTATGAGAATTTGATTGTCATTTGCTTCGGTGAAAGAATACATCATGAGGATACCTGCACTCCTGAGAGTCCTCCGTAACAGTTCTCAAAAACGTTTGAAGTCCACCAATCCGCACTCGGCTAGCGTGGTGGACTAGGGCCTGTACTGAACAAATTGTGAGTCAAGTCCCGTAGTAGTCAGTAGCCATGAGAATTCTCCACCACGGTGCCCTAATCGTAGAGGGGTCCCAATTATCGAAAGATTTCAGGCTACCACAAATAGTCAAGTATGAACCAGATTTAACCTCCTAAACGAACTAAACAAAATACCAGGTCACATTTTAGATGACCCTTTATGTGTCGACACACATTTTTGTCGCTGATCCGACATCTAGGTGTATTATTTTTCGGAGGCTACTTCATACATGGTCACAACGGCGCAATTGTCAGTCATGTGCACTGCTCATATATGTCGGTTAGCTTAGCGATCAGTTTAAAGATGGGACTCGGAACAGTAATTAGCGGTTATTGCAGACAAAAAAGAAAAAAAGGGGGCAGAATTGGGTGTACCCCATATTAAGATATCGACTAACAAATGGTCGATTCATAACTCTACAGGTATTCGGATTTAAGAATCTATTAGTATAATCTTTTTACGATTTAAAACAAGAATATTTAAACTTATTTAAAAACAAGCTTTAATTATAGATCCATAATACAAAGAAACACAAAAATCCACAAATGTATTATTAACCGTTGAGGAGTTCCCTTGTCTGGAGCCAATCCTGGACGTAGTATCAGGTCAAGCTTGCCATGAATATGCATTGTCATCAGGATGAAAACTTTATGCAAAATTTCCGCTCCGTAGTGTAAGAGAAACTGAGTCTAATAAAGCTTACAAGATTTGACTCGCAACCAACAAATATACTAACATACTAACATACAAACGTACACTGCAAGTTAAATAGGATATTAAAATTGGTCCTCTCAGTGGTTAGTTCTGACGTCACATCAAATAACGCCACCAATTCTCTTTATTTTGAAGCGGCCAAGTGG
>DWJZ01002707.1:0-18769 GCA_018249125.1 Asbolis capucinus
ACGATTTGTCGTGATTATTATAACATCTTTATTCCAAAAAGCTACTCAAAATATATTGTGTTTCAAATATATTTCTATATATTTATTCTCATAATATTTTAACAACACTGTACCTGTAAAATAAAGTGCACAAAAAACTCAAATTTTTTTCTGTCACATCCTGATTCTGATGGGCATATCGATATTCCTATGCTAAATTACATATGCTTTTCAGTCGAAATAAAAAAAAACTGTTCTGTAGCTTTGTAGAATTAAATTTGCACTAAGCTGAGGATACACCTGGCAAAACTATAAGGATTCCCAATTTGCTAACCCAAAAATGTAGATACTAATCGATTCCATCGTGTATTTCATCAATTCCTTGCATAAGAAATGCCTATTTTCTTACTATCGTATTTGACTTCGCTTCAAACTTATAAGCCACTACTGAGAACGGATCTTTTGTCTCTATCATGCATATTTATGCAATATTCCTGCTAAATGAAATAACACATTTAGCTGCCATATACTCTTAACACTTCAATTTTCCATATGACCTCTATAACCATGGGATAAGGTTAATATTGCTGGTGATACGGGTGTTAAATGGCCGTAGGCAGTAAACAAATATTGTTTATGACTATTATTTGCGTGTTAGCCGTGAGGTCAGTGGGACGCGGTATATAGTGAGTTACAGGGTTGGTGATCTGAAATCGTACTGGTGCTATGACGTTGCGTTGCCGTCGCGTTGGCGGCTGCAAGAAAAATGATGCTTCGATCGACTTCATCTTATTCGTTTATAGTTCGTATATGTTCGGTAATCTATACTAATTATAATAATGTTAGGTCAATTATGTACATTGAATATTTTTTTTTAATTTGAATGCTGGCAGCTTTTGTTGTGGACATAGAGATGTTTTTTTTCGAGTTTATTGTCTGTCTATTCGAGCTTCACGCAAAGACAGGTTTGATAAAACTTAGAATTTTTATAATTTGAATCCTGAGAGAGGTTATAGTATAGTCTTTATCCGGGAAAATAACTTAGTACCTGCAGGATAACAGATTAAAATTTGTATAGCAATTCCGAAACCACTGGATCTATTTACATGAAATTATGCATGTTTATAGCTTATACAAGAAAAATATTATAGCATAATTTTTATTCCGAAAACAGCTTTGTTCCCGAGGGATAACAGTATAGTAGGGAAACTCTGAATCTACGGGGCTAATTTAGATTAAATTAAACAGTTACGAGTATGTCACAATAACTAATTTTTACTGGTTAGTGGTTCTTTCGAAGCGAAGCGAAGGCAGTTTCTAGCATTATATAAGGGCGCTTAGAGTAATTGATATTTTTACAGGTTATGCAAATAATATAAATATCATTTATATAAATTTCAACATTGGTAATAGTAGGTAGTAACAGGTGCTTGTTATTTATTCATAATTAATTTCCACTAATGTTAGTAGGCGTTTGACATAACTACTTTAATGAATTATTAAACTAAAGGCGCATTAACTAATAAATGTAGTCAAATTATTGGTTCAGCATAATATTTAAATTAATTTAATGTTTTTATAATATGTTATGAATTATGCAAAATCCTTGCGATATTACTTATCAGGTTTTATTGTGAATTATGGATTCAAGGATTGTGGAATATTTTAATGCATTTTAAGGCTGTTATTTTAGTTAGACAATTGGATTTTTCGATAAAAAGATAAGGATCCCAGCAAATAACTGATTCTGTAAGTCTTTGAGAATGATCTTTACTCACCTGGATCACCTGGATCTACTTCTGGAGGAGGGTGGTGGCGTCTACTCTGGGCATCCTCAGTTATGAGGAGGAACCCTTGCTCAGTAGTATAACTAAGTATAGTATAAAATAACGTAGATGGAGGTTGTTATACGATTACGTAAAGATCTGAATTACGAATAAAATTGCTAAGCGTACTGGCCCTAAAATATCGCTTTTGGGGCCAAATTCTATAGGATGGTTATAAAACTCATTTTTTTATATCTTCATTTGAATACGCTTTTATTTAACTTGCGGCATATGTTTGTATATTAGTATGTTAGTATAATTGAATATTTGTTTGTTACGGGTCAAATCTTGCGAGAATAATTAGACCTTCCTTTAACATTACGGAGTTAAAATTTTGCACACTGCTTCAGTTGCGATGACAATGCATTTTTATGATAAGTTTGATCTGATGCTACGCTCAGGATTGACTCCAGACTAGGGAACTCCTTAACTGTTAACAATACGTTTATGAAATTTTATATATTTCTCTGTATTATGGCTCTGTAATGTTGTTTACAAGAACATGTTATTGTATTTTTGCTTGTGTTTTTAAATATTTTTAATAAAGCTTGTTTTCTATACATTTTCTGACATTGAAATTATATGAGTCGCGGGTATCGTTGGCATCGAAAATAACATCTAAAAGCGTAGAACAAACATTCATCTGTTACACAAATGCTTGCCGGTTATCGAACCAGGGATTCGCTTCGCAGGTCAGCATCTAGGCTACAAGACTAGCTTTGCTTTAATATGAACCGATGTAAATTTACCTAATTTGCCAAAAAAATATATACCAATTTTATAATCCACACTAATAATAAACAGAAAAGATTTTTATTTTTGTATGTTTGTAACAAATAAACTCAAAAAGTAGTTTAGATATCAAAAATTCTATCACCATTAGAATACTACATTATCACTGAGTAACATAGGCTATGTAAATAACTAGAATAAAAAGAGTTCCTTACTAAAACTTCAATTATTTAACTTAAGGAGTAAAATAGTACTGTAAAATGTCTTTGATAGCATGCGCTGCAGAAACGATAGGTAAGAAAAATGTTCTATAAAACACAAAATGTCCATCTATGTGAAGCATGGCCTGGTCGCTAGTCTGTTATAAAGTAACAACTGCTAAGAAGCACAAGTATTAAGAAACAGCTTTCAAAGTCTTCGTTCTGCGTCTCTTCAACAGTTCAACTGATTGCGGGGTGCCCAACATGTTACCATTTTAGTACAGTGGGAAATTAACAAGTTTTATGTGATGAAACCTCACAGGAGTGATTTCTGTTTACGTCATCTGGGCTGTTACGACCTTTCTTGGTGTAGTTTTATTATAGTTAATAGCATAATATTGATTTGCATTTCCAGCTTTTGACTCGAAGGGAGGCAATATGCAGTTTACGTCCCTGTGCAAGCTAGGTTTTAGGGCAGGTACTCATACACTACATAATTACATTTTATTTTAAACTGTAGACACAATACCTGAATTTAATTGGTAGATATCAGACGAGCCTCTTCAAAATGCGCTTCCAATAGACTTGTCCGTGAGCATTTTTTGAAATCTTGTATGAATTAAGATTCACCTCTACGTGCGTGTATACTAGTGTATATATTTATAAATGTATGTATTTTTATACTTGTATGTATATATAAATATATATTTATTTTTAACATTTTATATTTAATTATACATCCAGGATTTTTACAATTAAGTTATATATAATCGTTTAATTTTTACCACCTGCAACAAACTCTCGCCTTCGGCATGGGTTGGCTGGCAGAGAATGCCACTAGGCATTAAGTCCAACCTTAGTAAAAGTATCCTTTAAGATTTTTGCATAAATAAATAAAATTCTAGTTATTAATCTGACGTTTCAAATCGCATTAAAATAGAAATCATTTTGAAACAACCGTGTACTACTTTACTGTAGGCTATATCTTTAACAACACAACCGAAACAGTTTGACTAAAACATCCCATCAACAAACCCAAAAAACTGTTACATTTATTCTGAAATGACATTATGTCATACCGTCCACCGCAGAAAGTGAATCTCTTGAAACCCTATAAGAAGTTAAGAACAAACTCGAATTTTTAGAGAAGACAACACCAGAGAATCGTGTCAGCGATTCGACCGCAAAGATGTCATTTGGATTCGATCGAACCAATAATGAATTCATAAAAATACGCGCGTGAAAACTTTTTCTCTCAACACGAATTCTTGCTAATCTCGTCGACTTATTTGGGGACACACAGACAAACACAATCGCCGATAAACGAGTTTAAATCGCAGCCCGTTTGGACGAGACAAGCATGTCATTACGAAACCAAGTTCTCTTAAGACTTCAGAAAATCCATTACCTAAGTCACACACCTTTGTTCTTGATGCGATAAGAAACAGAATTGATTGCACGTCTTCCTAAGCTAATTTCGATGTAAATTTGTCCACAGTAGATATTGGATTGACATATCTCGAAGTCAATCTAGCGTTTTCGAGTTTTTCAATACGCACCTCGATCGCAGTACGCGCACTGCTTGCGTTATTATCGCTAGTAACTGCCGACCACAAATTTGTGTTTTTTATATTTTAAATACCTTGTGATCACTTGATGTCATCTTACTTGGGTCGTGGTAATGAAGCGATTTATTCCGTCCCTAATACAATGCCCTTCTTAACATGCCTCTTCAGAATCTTTTAGTAATACATCTAGTTTATAAATGCGAAGAATTTACTTGTTTTGGTTTCTTTACATTATTGTTTCTGTCAAATAATATGATCATTCTAGTTCTAACATGATGCTCAGGTTGGAGACTGTGACATCCTTAAATCGATGCATATTCCTGCTTCTCCCTTTTAATCTCCTGGACAAGATGGTATGGTATCAATTATGTGAGATTTGGGATTGTAGCTATTAGACAATATTATTGTAGTAAGTCCAAAAGAAACAACAAAATGAAATGCAGTTTACAAAAAACTAAGAAGCCACATCATATCCCGAATTAGAAAGATCAAGATGTTCAGGATACATACACTGCTATCACACTAGATCCTAGCACGTCAGAGGAAATAGCTAAACAAAAAAACCCACTGGACTACCACGATAGCCAACAGTACAGTGAATAAAATCCCCCCCAATTAGATGCGTTTCCTTGCCAGCGTTCCTGACAAGTTTGAGAGCCGCCAGCACCGCGTCCCCATCTGTCAGCCGTCAGCCGCCTCCCGTTCCTGCACGCCTGGTACCGTAATTATAGAAAGCGCTAATTAATTAACAGATATACAACGTTCGGCTTTCATCTTAGCAACGAGTAATTGAAAAATTGGCAATTGCCTCCTGTGTTATGTCGGCCGGGTGGTCAGGTCGGTGTGGGTTATCGATCAGTGTTGTCTTCTGTTCAGACCTGCAGATATTGCTTATACATACATTAAATTAGACTTCACAACTTGCCTGTCTGATGATTTTTTCTCAAAATATAACAAAACATGTATAAATAAAGATGAAAGTTAATAAGTTTTACACATACATAGATGAAGACGATTTATAACTGCAAACAAGTCATAAATTTAACGTTAAAATAAATTAAAAGTACACTGAACTTCGTACTTGCGAAGTGTAGGCCAAAACGTGCGCCTACATAATACAGACGTCATGATTAGAGGATGGTTGATGATAAACTGCGAGCAAGCAGTGACAATTCACGTGTAAGCGAGACAGACATACGCGACACGACGCAAGTGCGAAAAGATCGACGCATCACGCGTGATGTATAAAAAGCGAGGCCGTTGATTTTATAATTTATTTGTTACACATTTGTCGTTGCGTGAAGATCCGGAGATACATGGGCTTTTTGTAGACTAGTGGGTAATACGCATCAGATGTGATTTGAGGGATAATTTATGGTGTTTGTACAACGGATGTCACTGCGACGGTGTCGTAAACAAGCACTTTATTGAAGACATTACGAGACGAGGACCGCTAAGTTGCCGCAATGTTAGTCGTAAAACACCTAGCCCATCGTTCCGTATGCATTTTTAACGATGTAAAAAAGCTGAATTCATTTTGCATACGATTATTCTACTATACAGTTGTAATAGTTATATAATGCATATCTGAATACATTACGAAAAATGTTTAATTTTGCTATAGAATATTTTGGTCGCCTAACAATACGCTCAGTCAGTGAGTCTACTATATTTATCGCGCTAATTCTCGCAGTTAGTCAAGTTTTAGTGCGGTTCAGAAATCAATCAAGTGCGTATTACCCGCGGCTCGTTCGCGCCAACTCGCTGTCTAAAGCGTCGCGGCCGCCATATTTCAACGCGCTTTGAGATATAGACCCTGTTTTATCAATGCATCGTCGCGATTATTTCGATGATTTATAACTAATTATTATTGCATGTTAATGACGTTTTCACGGCGCATTCGCAGCGTCGCCGAGGCTATTTGCTTTTTAATTTATGCGTTCAATATGGTAACGCCATTTTGTTTTCGATTGATGTGCCGTAGTGGTTTGTAGTACATCTGTATCCGCTCCAATCTTTGACATCGTTGAACGCGACGAAGCTATTAATACGCTGTGACGTGTTAAAATAAACAATATGTACGCACACCTACATATTTCTACATTTGGTTGCGACATTTTGCCTCACAGTCTACTCGGCGGTCTATGGGATTGAATTAATTATTAGTATCTAAAATAATATTGAAAGACAGAAAATTTAAATAGCAGAGTGTGTGAGTTAAGGTTTTCAATCTTTTCAGTGACAAACTTAAGTTTTGAATATTAAAATTCGGTTGTGCATAATCTCGAAGTTCTCGCATCTAATCCATAGGTTCAGGTGCATCTAAAAGACTCAAACAACAAATTCATCTCTATAGAAAACAATAAAATTCCTAACTCTGTTCAACATATCTAAAACCATATCTATAATTAAAAACGGCAGAGGATTTCAAAAAGTCCTCTCCGAGTTGAACGCCCTGGAGGAACCATTCTGACAGTTTACGCAGAGTACTCGGATAAAATATAGCGCGCCTCACCCGGGGCGGGGAGGGAAGGGGGTGGTCCGCAAATAACCACCAAGCAAAACAATGCTCATGATATTGGCGTATCAGTTATGAGACGGACATTCGAGCGTGCAAGACGAATTGGGATGCAAAGTCTGGATTATGCCGTACTGTCTCTAACAGGGACTAGTGTAATGATATAGAGAAGTTTAAAACTATTGTTACAAGATCACAGAAGTGTAAGTGGACGAGTGAATAGCATTCACCAAGCACACACCATCTTGGACATCGTCATTTACCACCAGGTGGGATTGTTGTTAAGCACTTTATTCTACGCAAAAAACTGGCTTCATTTGACTTTTTTTAAGTATTCAATGGAGGATCGAAATTAGCCTGAATACTTCCACGCTTCGGTGTAGACCATTGTCCAGAAGCCTGCACTGAGATTTCCCCATAAAGTTTTCACATCCAAGTCCCATAAAGGTGTAGGAGTCTACCATTCTGAACTTGGTCAGCGAAGGGAACTGTAACTCTCACATTGTGGATGGATTCTGGAGTCTAGCAGTGGGACAAACTTGCCTAGCATCCATGATGAATTCTAATGCTGGTAATACTTTTACCTGAACACTAAATTAAATGGGCATTTCTACCACATCTAATTTCTTCAGTAACAAAGTCTAAAACTCCCACTACAGCCAATCCGATCATCAAAAGAATGCCTCTCATTTTTCAAAAAACCCGTTGATTTCTGTAATTCCACAACATTCGCACCGGACCAGTAACGAGACAAAGAGACATGGCGGCTATATCGGGTGCTTATACATAATAACAGGAACGTAGGACAGACGAACGGACGAGCGACAGCCGCCGGCTATAAATAAGTAATGCGCCAACATTTTATTATTATCATAGCAGAGCACGTGCGTGACATTCCGACTCACTGGCAGCTTCTGAACCCGAATAAACACCCAGACGGAGAAACAATCACTGTTTTATAGATTTTACTCCTGCCCGATGCACCAACTAAAATAACTGCTCATAAAATATTTGCTTTAATGAAACCCAAAGCACTTCGCGATCTTTGGCGACAATCAGATGCAATAACAATAAATGTCTTGGTCAATGACAATCAGAATTGTCGCCGACTTTAATTAAAAGGTCGAAAGGATGTACTAATTTGGTTCACATCAGCTATAATTTAGTTGTACCAAACATTACGTTAGGTTAGGTCACGGCTCAAAATATCGCAGGCTTTGATTTATATAATTTATATTGAGATTTTAAAACAGTAAGATGTTTTCATCTGCAACGTAATAGCATTCACTAATTTCCCAGAAATCTCCGATAATAACTTCCCTGAGAAGAACTAAACTACCTATATCTCTTTGTTTGCATATCAAGTTAACCGTGAGAGGGTTAGGTTACATGCGGTTGGTTTAGCCACTCGCCTTAACCCTGCGGTCTATTTGCGAACCGTCTCCAAGGTACTCGCCTCATTGATTATTGTTTTAACGGACAATTAAAATTTGATGACCACTTCAGCTTCGGTCATCTTCGACTCACTACGTATTAGCGCCAGTTGGATACGTCTAGACTCCGTATTTAAATTCATCCGTTGGTTTAATTTCGACCAAAACGACATTGCGTAGAGCACATTTTCATTTAAACTTGACGTGTGTTATGGCAGTCTTGACCGGGGCGGGTATCAAGAGTGTGGGGCCTAAGCATCAATAAAAATAGTCGTAAAAGCTACACGTTGAGAAGAAATTGTACTTTACTGTACAGACTTAGAGTCGTCAGTCTGAACCAAATGCACTAACGCGTGAAATAAAAATCATGCGTATGTACACATTCGTTAAGAATTGACACTTATTAAAGGGTATCAGTTTTTTAATTGTCATGACGACATCACTTTATTTAGTGGTGACTGGTCGAGTTTGGTTGTTTTGGAATTCCCTTGGCCACGTCAATCATGTTCACACTTTGTTTAAGGAATTAATTCTTCTGAGTCAGTTTTTGCCTCAACAGTAAAACGGTCTAATGGCGACTGCTCCGTTGCCAGCGCATTCACACATGCGTTCGATTGACGAGACTATTGTAAAGCTAAAGATTTTTACTTCTTATAGCAAATTTATTCCTAAGCCAACATTTTAAATAAGGAAACTATTCATATTAACATAATACTTGCTCGCAAATGACACGGTTAAAATTGCTAGTAAACTGTGATCAATGAACATTGGTTGCTTGTGAGACAGAAGGCTTACAGCTGTAATCCCCTGCGTGTCTAGGTTGCCAGGTCTAGGTTGTAAGATTTCAATAGATATGTTTTGATGCTATAAATAACGTTAAAGCAAAAACTTCTTCTCATACCCATATTTTAATACAGCCGAAATTATTCATTAAAATAATAACACAACCAATTTCCACAGGCTATCTAAAACGCAATAAAAGAAATCATAATTAAATTAATCTGGAGATAATAGCCAAAGTCATCTTAAATTTAAACGGAGAACAAGTCCGTTATCGAGTGGCCAGGAATAATTGTGAGCAAATCATAAGTCGAACCGTTCCAAATTCAAATTGCCCGGTTCGGATTGAGAATAGCTCGCGATTGGCCGCCGAGCGCGTGACCAATCGCTAATTAGAAAATGTGTTCGGCGATGTGCTTTTACGGAAGCCGATCGGTCTTCTCTAATTAAATTTTTAAACGAATTTCTGATTTCGAACGCTATTTTTACTTCTGGTGTTACATTGGTCAGTTTTATTGCAGTATTATAATTGTAAAGCAGTTACTGTTTAACGGTCTCTAAAATAACCTCGCGTGTCAAAACATCTTCGAATTGATTGAATTCCAAATTCAACCAGTATATGCATATGAGAAGATTTACAAACGACTCATTGGCTGTCTCGCTAGATGTAATGTCATTTGCAAATTAGTTTTTGTTGTCAATGAGAATTTAAAGTAACACTTTTGTGTCCACGTGAGGAAAATATTTGCGAATAAATTGACATCAATTTATAATGATACAGTTAGAAAAGCAGTTAACCATAAAAAAACGGTAAAACCAATTAATTTAGTACCCTCTGGGTGTATTTTATTGTAATTTAGGCACCTCAATCAAATAGCTACCGACGACATAACATACGTACTCTGTAAATGATATATTTACTTTTTATAATGATTCTAAATGTATTGGTTGGTGTACTCGTGTGATCGCCTAATGGTTTCTCAAACGGCAGGTCAAAACTTCAAACTCTGCGCGGTCCTCTAACTTTCAAAACTTACGTGGGTATTGTTGAATATTGCTTGCTTCAGAATATTAAAATATCGTAAGGAAACCTTCATTCCTCAGAATTCCACATAAAGTTCTCGAAGGTGTGAAGTCTATCCGCAGTTAGCCAGCGTGGTGAAGTGCGGCCTACATATCCGTCACATTGAGAGGAGACCTAAGACATTGACAAGGTCCCGTTCCAGTGCTAAACTCTTCAGAGCCAGCACTGTACTCTCGTATTCTCCTTTCTAAGATTATTCTAAAATGAAAAATTAAGGAGATGTAGACAAAAGATGTCCATGAATCTTCCCGCTAGTCTACGAACCTATTTTCTCACGTTCTCTGCAAAGGTATAGACAATGTCTGATTCCACTGTTTTCTTCTACCTTACCATCTAATAAGTTATCATTTTAAGCCTCTTCATCGATTTCCTGGATGCATTTTACCATCTTTTACAAGCCAGACTGCTTCCCCTATTACAGTTATAAGTATGTTGCTACAAGGGAGGTTCAGTCAGCGGAAATCTTTCGGTTTGGGGCAAATGGCCCTGCAGGGGGCCTTGTCCCTCGAATACCGTAAACGTACGTAGAAATGTTGACGTAACAGGAAATATTGTGCTTTTGTACTGCCTTTAATTTCCGGGATATGTTATGGTTTTAGAGAAAAATAGCTGATGTTTTTGTGAACCAAAACAGTAATAAATGCTTGAATATCGTAATGGTTTCGAAGCTGGTCTCCTGAAAAATCTTTAGTCAGTTCATGAGAATCTTGCACACAACTCTTATTTTCTTACAGTATATTTTATAATGTTTATAACCTTTCATCAGTGAAGGTAAACGTTGTGAGGAGATCTGCACTCCAGACTTCTTCCTAAAGTTCTCAAAGATATGTACATATATATCCACATTTGGCATTAATGGTGGACTATGAGCTGCACCCGCAGATAATTATTTCTTAAGATTGTAAGTTATAATGATGTGTAGTCCATGAGCCCGCAAAAAATGCCTGTGATGAGTCTCTATTTATTTTTTCCATATCTCAAATGGGAATGCCCAAATCCATTGATAAAGCTAAAATATTTCCAATCCATTTGTCCAAATCACCGCAATCAGCAAAATATCATCCAACGTCATAATCATTATCGTAAGATGAAGACATGGACTCCCCGGGGCCAGGTCGCCCTTGGGACGCGCAGCGGGTGCCCAGGGCAGTCTAATTGGTCCTTTGTCATACAACTGGGTGAAATTTAAAAACAGCATGACAGGTACTCGGCGATGTTGGAAAATTATAAATAAAAATTGTTGCGAGGGTAATATTGACATTTTTAGAAAACAGTTTTCCGTTCTATGATTTGAATTTTTTTTTTACTTTATATAAATTAGTGCTTGACCAGTATTCCACCTGATGGTAAGTGGCAACGTATGACTATTTATTGTCACTAAACATTTAACTGTAATAGGTACTCACGATTAAGCACATAGTGGTCATAGGGTACTCACGATTATTGTAATTTTAGATCGTGATCACGGCAATATTGTAATGAGGTATTCTTTATCGTTCCAAGCTAAGGATAGCTTCAAAGCACATCGAAATTTGGTTATAAACTACAATCATTGTGAGTACCCCTTACAGTTACAGTTTACCATTCGTTTTAGTTTATAATCTCTAAGAAGAGTATAAAGATATATTTTCTATTAATGTTTCGTCCTCTTCCCGAACGTATGTTGTCTACAGATTATTTTTACACGAAACCATAATTAGATTGCACCTCAGAACACTCAAAAACACCAAGATGTTATACTAATAAAGGAAGTAATTACCCAAAACGCCATAACAATAAATTACAAGGCATTTACGACTAACTTATTAATAGAAATTTCGCGGGTAGACCTTAGAACTGTCGTAAATAATTAACCGCGTCGTAAAATTCGCCTGGCTGCTGATTGGGCCGAATTCGGCCAATGGACTCCCGTTCCAAATTCGAATGCGACGGTTTACGATCGCCGGGCAGCGTCAGGCGTTTTGGCGCCAAATTTGACATTTGTAAATTTCGTGTTGATGCAAATGTGTCAAGGCTTTATATTTATATATTTATTATTTGCTATACTGACATAATATAGAAGAATTAACAAAAGAATGTAATGAAGAATACTTTACTTTAGAAGTACTTTATTTCGTCTACAACCCAATTAGAAAAAAAATAACAATACTATCCTAAGTACTTTGACAGGTTGGTATAGTGGTTAGTGAACCTGACTGCTACACCGAAGGTCGTGGGTTCGATTCCGACCCAGGTCAATCTTTCCTGTGATAAGCAGGAATGTTTGTTCTGTGAGCCTGAATGTAAATTTCTATATAAGCATATATTTAAAAGTATATATGTATGTCTATCAGTTGTCTGATCACTATAGTACAAGCTAACGCTTAGTTTGAGGTCAGATGATCGTGTGTGAGTTGTCTCAAGATATTTATTTATTTTTATTTATAATCTCATTCCAATTACAATAAATTAAACATAAGAACATTTTCAAAACGTAATTATTTTCGTGACATAAATACACGCTTATTTATACTTAACATAACCTATAAAACGAATTTGTATGACATCAACGCTTCTGGAGGTTCATTAAGATTTCTACGTGTAAATTCTTAATTAGACGGATTTATGGAACGATCTTGAGAGCTATGTAAAACGGAGGAGGTTAACAAGAATTTACAATGTTATAAAGCAGTCAGGACATACAGAAAGACAGTTTTATCTAATATACATGCGCCTGCGATGCAGACTGGGGCCTACATGTCAATTGTGGGTTATTGAAGTTAAAATGTTTATTGTGCCTGTGATCCCGCGGGATTAAAAATATTGTTTAGTAAAAAGTATTCTAAAAGTAATCCCGTTGTATAATTCACAATTGTGTGTAATTTCATCAATCAGTCTTGGTTTTAAGATTGCCATACAAATATCAAGCTGGTATCCCGCGGGATAAATTCGTTTCAAGATATTTTATAAACTGTGATATTATCATCAACTCGTTCGTGTAGTTCTGTACGGATGAGAAAGACGGATATAACCCTTTTTTATCTATCTTTTCATTATTAATAATATACCTATTTTATTATCCGTGCAACAATACACGTTGGCCGGAAAGAAAAAAAAATGAAACAGGAGATGAGTTATTGGCAGAAGTACTTAGGCCGTGCCCACATATTATCACAAGGGAAAAAAAAAACTACGACTGGTAATCCAGAGCCGCGTCACACGCACCGCGACCAATCCGTGACGAATTGTTCCACCAAATCCCGGACAAGTCCCCTTATTTTTATTATTTCTATTCCTCATACCCTACATTGCATTATTCATAACTCGTAACTCCATGTTGCCAATAGTCGACGATATTGAATGAAATGGCGCCAATGCCGATTTGTGACCATTCGAATATGGAATAGATGTCTGCTTTGTTTATATTATCTGTGCAAGAACATTCTCTGTGTCGTTGTCTTCTGTTAATTATTTTTTACGTTTAAAATATACATATATTTTGTGTCATGCAAATTTTTAAAACATTGCATGGAATAGACATATATTTTTTATTTTTTTATTGTGTTGAATTTGTTAATAATTATTGAAATACTGGCAGTTAAGTCTTGACATAAATTTTTTTTATTGGTAAAATGGCTAGTCTGTAGTAATGGCGGGAAAATATAAACTGTGTTGAAATTTTTTTTAATTAATAAGTAGTATAGCAATTATAAAGCGGTGATAGCCTAGTGGATAAGAATTCGGCCTCCTACTCGAGAGGTCCGGGTTCGAATCCCAGGGCGCGCACTTGTGACTTTTTGGAGTTATGTGCGTTTTAATCATTTAAATGTCACTCGCTATAACGGTGAAGGAAAACATCGTGAGGAAACCTGCATGCTATCTAAAATAATCTTCTAAGAAATAAGTCTTCTGGCTTCTGGTAATAAACAACTGTAAGTTAACTAAATAGTTTAGTTAAGCATTCAGTTAAAGTTCAAAAACAGTAACAGTGCACCTCCCGGACTAGGAGCTGGGAATGATTGAACTTGATTTGATTTACGATATAATTTTGCTTTTGAATAATAACTGGATTACAAGTCGATATTTTTCTCGAGTCGCCAGTTTAGTGATTAATTTTATTATTAATAACTAACTATAGATACTGTGACTGTTAATGATCGTCTAGCGTAATTGGTGACTTTGGCAGAAGCAAGCCTCGGATTTGATTCCCAACTGAAGCAGTTTTAAGTGTTTTTTAAAGATTAGCTGTGTTGGTGATGCATTGCCAACCGTACAAGAAATTCTAGTTTTTGTGAGCTTATAAGCGGTTAATTATTTATTACTAATGGTACTATTTTTTAAGCTGTCCGTCTGTCCGACTATATTTCTGTCTGTTACCTTTTAACCAAAACTACTGAACCGATTTTGAGAAACTTGACACAAAGGTATTATAGAAATTGAGAAAAAACATTAATATGTTCGCGAAATAATCTTGTTGAGGTTGAAACATTTTCACTATCTAAGATCTAAGCATAATACTTTGTATTCATGCACTAGATATGACGTTGACTGTAGGGGTGAAAAGGGTGGAAGGGGAGGGGGGGAGGCAAAGCTAGTGAAGGATGGAGGAAGGTGAAGTGAGATCTTGAAATGGGAGTAAAGAGGGGATATAACAGGACACAAAAGTTCTTATTATTTTTGACTGCAATATAATTTAGTATTGTTAGTTTTTGATAAAAGTATTATGATAATTTTAATGAGAATATAAAAGTATTATGATAATTTTAATGAGAATTTCCTCTATTTATTAGAATTTACTCGTATCATAGCTATTCCAACACTTATCCAAGTGTATCCATCTGGCATTCGCGACACGCATGATGATAGATTCTTACCATACGCCGCTGACCCACTTTAGGCCAGTTCGTTGCTATACAGAAATAACCTGTACGCATTTAAGGCCAGCTTATTAGCTGCACGAGTTCAATATTAACATATTTATGATATTGCCATATCTATTTATGTAATTTTATGTTATTTAGCTAATGTTAAACATCATTTAAACAGTGTTGGCAACGCCCCCCTATAAAATATCTTTTCTGTTATCGTTCACGCTAATGTTGATTCAAAAATGTATTAGAATGACGTTTATTGTGGAAAAACAGACGCCATATTTTTTGCACCAAATTTCATTAAGATACATTTTTGAACCAGTGTTTTACGTGAACGATAACAGAAAAGGCATTTGTCTCTTGGCTCAAGACATCAAAAACTCACGACTTTCACATCGAAGAAACGTCATAAAAACCAAAAAAATATCGTTCAAGTTTGTATGTGTTTATGAAAACTTGATCTTTTCATGAAGAAATGAAATGAATTTAAAAAGGTAAAAATTATATAATTTTCATATATAAAATTAATTCATGAAATTGAACACAGTGTTAATGAAAACCGTATATTACTCATATTTCTTTGAGTCTGAAAATTACCTTAGTTCTAAGCACAGTTAAATAACCCATGAACTGCCACTAGACAAATCTCCTTTTTGTTGGTCAAAATAACATGCACAAATTTTATGCCAATGACGCATTCGGCGCGCATACAAAAACAGTAAATTTTAAAAACAATGTAAAACAATTTATAAAATCTATATATCTAAAAATGAATGTTTGTGAGTTTGTACTTTATAGACTCTGAAATGGTATGAGAGCACTGTCCATAGCAACTTTGTTCAGTTATCTAGACAAGTTGATGAGTTTATACGTCGCAACGCGTCGGGTACAACTAGTACCCGACGACTTTCTTGCAATACAAGAAAAAATAACTATGTAAATTATGTTAAATATCTGCTCTGGTCGAAAATCAAACCAGGAACCCATTGCTTCGCAGGCAAACTTTCAAGGTCGTCCCAATTTTGTGATATTGAATGACTGCAAAATGTTTAATCTTATCAGTGATAATATGATAACCAATAATCCGTGATTGATCATCATAATCATATTTGATAATCCGTACTGTGCTTCCTTGGGTTCAGTAAAGGCCTCAATTAAAGGGCACATCAGTTTTAGGCTTTGTCATACATATTAAAAAGTATGTGTTACTATTTATAAAAATACTTAAAAAAAAAGTGAAATATGACTTACGTGAACATTATTTTCGTCTTAATCTTCTTTCTCCATTTTTTCCATTACAGCATAGTAATTATCAACTTGCTCCTTCTAAGAACTTTTGATTTAAATTAATTTATTCTTGTGACGTCATCTAAGGCAGCCTCAATCACCGGATATGCCGTATACAAGCGGGTTTAGTAACTCTGCCCTTAGTCAATAATCGTTTTAATTTTGTTTCTTGAATAATTATTGCAATATTTCACTGTTAATTTTAACTGTAATTAGGCCTGCTAACTTTTTTATTTTATGTGTGAGTAGGTAAATGAACGGAATTAAAGAAAAAGTTATTGTTGTCGGGATTAAATTGTTAGAAAATACAATAATCTTGAATGAAATACTGCAGGACCTAAATGTACGATTTTTCGGTTCAACAGTGCATTGCTTCTTTGCCCGTGCGCATCCAGATCTTTCGTGGCTGGCAATGCGTTGTTGACGCCTCGTCGTACTTTTGCTTTTGGGATCAGTCACCTGGTGAGACGTCAGCAGATAGATAAATCTGCTTTAAAATTTAATTAATAAAACTCGTTTATTCGTCACTTTTAACGCAATACCGGCTACTTATTACAAGAGACCTTGTATGCAGTTGAATTTCAACCTTAATTCAATGTGCCAAAGGGTTGTTTTATCATTGGCACTACGGAAATTGACAAACGAAAGTGTGCGTCACATATGTGTTAGAATATATTTTGTATGTTATAAATATATTTCCTATGCATTATTAAATAAACTTAGATTTTTGCACTTCTCCGTACGAATTTTAACTGTGGCAAATTTCATCCTCCTCTGTCCATGGAATTTTCTTAAAAAGTGTTACAATGTTTTCGTTTCACGTGATAATTTAAGGATTACTAGAAATTGCCCTGCCTTCGCTTCGGAATAAATAAAAAATCTGTCCAGTGGATTTTGCGTGAAATTCGAACAGACAGACAGCCAATAAATAAAAAAATATATTTTTGTTACTATATCGATACCAAAACCTCCCTACATTAAAATTTTCCAATAATATTTAATGTACGGAATTGACCCCGTTACTTTAGTAGTTTTATTATTAGTATAGATAATTATTACAAGCGTCACATCCGCCTGGCTAATTTTGATACCCGATCATTTTCCTTCTACTATGGACAAAGACACCAAGGCCGTTGTACTAAAAAGGCATGATTATACTACTAAATAAAACATAAGCCAACTTAAACTCGATCCTTTGATGAGAGGCGCCTTTTGAAAATGGCCTCTTATGCAGTCGGAGCTTCTCTCGTTTCGGGGTCGCGTATAAGTCTGGCAGAGTGCCAGTGCTTAGATTGGTCAGATCTATGGAACACATGTGAAGATTTCTAATAAGGCATGATGGTTTTTTTTTAGAGATTTTTTTATTAATAGAAAAGGATTAAATTATTATAACATAATAATATTAGCTGACCCGGTAAACGTTGTTTTGCCATATAAATTGTTTTTCATATAATGTAATGATTAAATGCCCAAAATGATGATTAAAAATAGGGGTTGGTGAAAGAAGGCTGAATTCTGAGTTGTATATATTTTTTATGTAATAAAAAAATTGGTTAAGGGTGGACAACTTTTAGAGTTATGAAAAATAGATAATAGCCTATTCTCAGACCTACTGAATATGCAAATAAAATTTCATATAAATCGGTCAAGCCGTTTCGTATGAGTATGGTATGTAACATTGTGACATGAGAATTTTATATATCCCCAGTACTAAGCAAGCGAAAGTTTCTGAGGATGTATTTTTGTTAAAACTACTGAAAGGATTTGAATGAAATTTGGCGCAGAGATAGAATAACACATAGGCTACTATTTACCAACGTACTTACCTTACACGCGGGCGAAGCCGCGGACAGAAACTAGTCTTAAAAGGCTTTGGAGGATTTCGTGTCTTTGTTAATTTAAGGAACCGAACGGGTAAGCAACCGTAGTGACGAGTTGTGGAGCATTTTCGTGCCTTAGAGGGTACGTATATGTCGTGGTCAGAAGTTTGTTGAGGGTACGGTTCCTGATAGTGGTCGATAAACCATGACGAATGATCCTGAAACTTGGAGTAACGTAGCCGCTGGGTTTAACCTAAGTTTATAAAGTCAGTTATGTATTTAGCGGTATTACTGGCACGTACTTTCTCAGAACGTGTAGACAATAATACAATTTCATAATTTTATATAAATATTTATAATAGTTATTATCGCTTTATTTTTCCTCGTAATTAATTTAACTTTCAATACAATACAGTTAATTTTCCTTGTGTATCTACATATGACGACACACGTTTATATGAAGAAAAACTATAGACTTATTTATACTAATATTAGGGTCCGCCCGCGGCTTCGCTCGCTTCATGTTCGTAATTTCATTCCGGTCCGTTCGTTTTAATTACATTTATGGTTCACTATTTTGGTCAGAGTGGCTTCCACATAAAAGACAGATATATCCTGTCGCGGACTTTTATTTAGAACTACTCGAGACAAACAATCCTACGGTACATCATCTTTGTGTAACTCCAATGGTT
>DWJZ01002708.1:0-18768 GCA_018249125.1 Asbolis capucinus
AGGGATTGTGTAGGAATCTAATGGTAAACGAATTTTTCAAATCGGTCCAATAGTTTCGGAGCCTATTCTTCTCCAACAAACAAACAATCAAATCTTTATAATATTAATACAGATGTGAACATGGGTCACTCGTCATGACTGAGGACCCCTAGAGCACATTACGCATACGGGTACTGACGATTGCATAATGGTCCCGATATCGTGAGGACCGGTAACATAGCATGTTCACGGTGAACCCTAGAGCACACTCCAAGGAGTAGGCCTGTTGGTCCTGTCGCTAGTAAACCATTGACGTAGTACCTGGCTATTAAGTCGGAGGTCGTGGGTTCGATTCCCAGAAAAAGTTTTTAGTGATGAGCAGGAATGTTGGTTCTGCTTCTATATATGTATTTATAAATATATATGTATGTTTATCAGTTGTCTGATCACCATAGTATAAGCTAATTTAGTTTTGGAACAGATGGCGTTGTGTGAGTTGTCTCGAATGTCCAAAGATATTTATTTATCAAAATAATTTCCTTTATATAATGGTGTTGTTAATACAAAAAATCGAGTGAGAAACGACAAAATAAAAGAAAATATATTATTTATACAACACATTGACAGTTATAACATAAAGAAAAATAACACTCTCATCTTTATAATATTAGTACAGAGTAGCTTCCGCCCGCTGCGTCGCTCGCATATTGATAAAAAGTATCCTACGTAATTCCTGTCTATAATCTATTTCTCTGGTAAATTTTATTCCGATCAGTTCAGTAAGTGCGTGAAAACTAAAAGTAACTTCCTTATTAATCAGTAGGATTTGTATTATTGTACAAATTGTTAAATCATTCCAACAGCATCCTGATTTGAAGTAAATGAATCTTAGGGCAGAGGTTGTTTGAGCCAGCGCCGGCCTCGCCAAGTATGTCAGTGGGGCACGGGCGGCGCGACCTCGGTGCGCGCTGCAACTATTGATCAGGCCGCTCGCGTAACACGCTTCCACCGATGGCCCTGTGCACGAGGCTTAGCTGAGGAGCCAGCCCCGCCGCCCCTGTAAACTTGCCTGTTTTATATTGAAAAAATCCTGATGCAATTTGCATAGAATATAGACAAATTTCTTTTTGAAATAATTTAAAAAATCTATAGGTACTTAAAATAAACGGGGTCAATTTTGTACATTGTCGTTTTGAAAATTTGAATGCAGGTAGGCTTTGTTATCGATATAGACACCAAAACATTTTGTTTTAATGTTCTGTTCGAACTTCACGCAAAAACCAGAGGACAAATTTGGATGTAACTTGGCATAGTCGTAGTTTTAAATCTGAGAATGGTTATGAGATATTTTATCCCAGGAAATGGCTTAATTCCTACAGGATAACAGGTTAACTCAGAAAAGTGGACAACTATTCTTCCGATGCGGAGCGAGAGCAATTTCTAGTAATCTATATATTTAAAACCAATGTTTGTTTGTTTTGTTGTCCTTTATAGACTCTAAAATGGTAGGAGCTGACCAATAATGTCTGTAGCAACTGTATTTAGACTTCTCTGGAAAAGGTTTTGGTACTAAATTATATCGATCGGACACATGGCTGATGACCTGATGCCTAGCGACGCGCCGGGTCTAGCTAGTAATTAAAAATGTTTTATTGATTTCAAATAAAATCAAAACAATTCGCAAGAGCCCCACACAAATGCCTTTTTCGTTAGCGTTCCCGCCAAATGCTACTTAAAAATGTATGTGAATGACATTTGACAGAAAATATGGCGTCTGTTTTTCCGCAATAAACGTCATTACCATACATGTTTTAATAAGCGTTTGGCGTGAACGATAACAGAAAAGAGTTTTTTTAGAGAATATGTCAAGAGGTGCTGTAGTCAGTACGCAGGGGAGGCACCGGTGTGTTTGCATGAGATCCCGGTGTCTTCCCATATGTGCTGGACCGGGGGGTTTTATTTGGTAGGAACCTTACGTAAGCCCTTATCTTTGAGTTCGGGTATTTTTAGAAGAACAAAACATTGTTCTTGGGATGACAAATTTGAAAACCAATTTTGCTTTACCCTGCCTTAAAGGGAAAGTACACTGAGCTTTGACTACTTTTCAAATATACTCAGAAAGATTTTCCGTACAATTTCAACAAAATTGTTGGCTTACCGGTCACCCATCCTCCTATCGACCGCGACCGCTGTTGCTGTCGCCGGATTATGAACGCTTCTGATGACACACTCCATTAGAGTAGGCATTACTAATAACAAAAGTCAATTAAAGCGGGTAGAGCGTCGAAAAAATGCACTGTAATTGGTATATTTAAATAATTGTATATAATACAAAGAGGATGTGAATATTTTCCATATGTACACTACATTACACTTTATTTTTTACATGCTAACGTACATTATAATACAATAAACATATAATTGACTATTTCGGAGTTCATTATTAACAAATTTCAAGTTAGTGTGTATACAAGTGTCAGTTATGTCAATGTGATGTGACAATACGGTGGATACAGTATTGTATTTGATTTCCGTTATGAAAAAATCCAGAACACAGTATTTAGTTTTTATTTAACTTGCAGTGTATGTTTGTATATTAGTTTGTTGGTTTGTTCGGGTCAAACCTTGTGAGCTTAATTAGATCTACTTCCTCTTACTACTGAGATGTTAAGCATAAGCTGATACTACGTTCAGGATTGGCTCCAGACAAAGGAACTCCTCAACGGTTAAGAATACAGCGGAATTATATGTATGTGTATCTTGGTATTTTGGCTCTATAATTAAAGTTTGTGTTTAAAACATTTTAATATAACATATTTAATTTCATAACCGATTTTTTTGTGCTAAAAAATATGCTAAACTAGCCGAGCCCGCAGAATAACAAACTGTATTACTCTAAAATTCCTTTATTTAAAAAAACTTTATATTACATTGCAAGGAGTAAAAATATATCATCAACGTAGACGAAGACAATTTAACAAAAATCAACAAAAAATGGCCATGGGTAACGCAACGAAATACAACAAAGGTGATTATTGACAGGAGTTATTTCAATGAAAAAAAAACATATTCAGACTAAAAAGACATTTCCAAGAAAGAAAAAATTTAAATTAGTTTTATTCAAAACTAGTTTTGGCATTATGGCCGAAATGAAAGGAGTCCACGCCAGTAAAATATTGAAGACGGTTTATGAAAAAAACTTTCCTGCATTACTTATTTCTTCTGCATGGAAAATCCAGCCTGTAGGAATCTATTGGTTGTTGTGCATGTCAATAGTACGAAGTATATCGAAGATTCGAATAGCCAAATTAGTCTTTCGCTATCTAATCGCGGAAGTAGGGTTATCGAAATTCAATGTCACTTCATTGCCTAAGTGAGCGATATTTTTAATGCGTAAAATTACTTGTACTGCGTAAAACATCACGAAATATTTTTTTTCTGCAGGATAACAGGTTAAAATTAATATGGCAACTTTAGCTTGTTTGTAGCTTATGGAAGAACAATGGTTATACTTTTTATCCCATGGGATAATAGGTTAAAATTAATATGGCAACTTTTAAACCACTGAATAACTCTTTTTCCGAAGCGATGCGACGGCAATTTCTAGTTATAAAATAAAACTCCTTCGCCACGCCTTTTTCTCTGATCGCGATAAACTTGAACAGTTTTTCATACGGTATTCACCAATAGATAGAGCAATTCCCGAGGAAGGTATTAGTGTTCGATTTCTTAGTATTTTCTCTGTAAACTGTTTAGAAAATGATGATAATTGGTGAGAAATTCGAAAAAAGTCAACCCATCCATATCTAACGAATCGGGCGAAGCTGTTCGCGCCCCAGTTCGCGTATATTTGACATCCACAGGAGTATTAATGTGAGAGGATTATTTATATTTTTTGTGCAACTATCATGTTGTTATAGTTAGATGCGCAAATGAACACGGAAGGAAGACTGCAAATGCATCGATGATTTCATTGTCTATATGCATATTTCGTTAGTCATTATACAACTGTGCATAGAGGCCGCTGGCGATGGTCAATTCGTATTTCCTTCTGTATTATTTTCCTTTGTATTCAAACATGATTGAGTAATACGTACGTAATTTGATGATTAATAGTGTTATGTACCAGTTAATTATCAGTTTCTTGGTTGAAGGAAAACCTGGACTTCTGAGAGTTCTTCATAAAGTTCTCGGAGGTGTCTAGTTTACTATTCCGCACTTGGCCACCGTGGACTATGGCCTATACCCTTAACATTGTGAAAGGCCTGAGCCCAGTAATTGGACAGTTATGGGTTGCGATCATGACGATTAATATTGTTGTACCTTTCTCTTGTAGTTTCAATTGGTATATTTTTAATTGGGTATAATTTCAATTGGTATATTTTTAATTCGGTATTGTTTCGGTTGGTATATTTTTGATTATTTATTCTTATTTCCAATCCGAACTAAGTTAGCGTGGACTATGGCCTGTATCGTTCGCATTTTGAGAGATCTGAGCCCAGCAATGGAATAGTTATGGGTTGTGATGATAAGGAAACTACGTTCATGCTGTTCTCAGTTTACTCGATGTAATTTGGAATTGTATTTTTTTAAAGAAAATCATTATCACTTTTAATTTATCTTATTCCGAAAGATAAAAAGGAAAATCTTAATGTTTATTGGCATTCATAACTAGACAACCTATTTTGGCAATTCTTTGCCAACTAGTCAGTCTTACAGAAATAATTTAAATCTCAAAGAAAAGTTTCCAATCGGAGTTTTTAAGTAGCCTTAAAAATCACAGTAATGTTTCAGCCGATTTTCGTCCTTGATTATCTGTGGATTCCGTTCGTCGTATCTGCCTCAATGTGAGCACTGTATCATCAGTTCTTTTTTTAATTTATTGCGTTCAGACAAAGGATACTGTCAGAGTACGGTTTTGGACAAAGTTGAGTTTAAACCCATGAACGGGCGATATGGCGCAAAACTGTGGAGACTCAGAGCATAATCCACCACGCTGCCCCAATGGGCATTGATGAATAAATTAACTACCACAGGGATAGCGAATTAATGGCACGCGACCAAATACATTAGGCACGTTGATACCGATCACATAAACTATTTTCCACTGAGAAAAAGTATGAAATAGGTATAAGGTGTAACACGGGCATGAGTGCGATGCAATACAAAATCAATATTATCTGGCTCGTCTATATTTCTTTCAGGAAAAAGGCATTTTGATAAAGATTCGCCATTCCTGACCAATTTTTTAAGATTAGAAAATTCCAAAGATATTTATTTGTTTTAAAGATATTATTTAAGATACTGGATTCAACCCGAGGCATCGCCTGCGTTGCAAGTTATTAAAAAGTAGTCTATGTATTATTCCAGAATTCAATATTATGTCTGTGCCAAGTTTCATTTTAATCTGTTTAACATGCTCGTATAAATGTGCATATCCCATGGGAAACAAACCGGGATAAAATGCATCCTATTTTCATTTTCTGGATGTGGTCTATCAGTGCTAAGTTTCATTTCAATCCATTCAACGGATTCTCATGAAGTCAAATCCAAACATCTTCACAAATATTCGCATTTATATTATTAGTACGAACAGGCATTATTAGGACAGAAGAATATGTTACATCAGCCGCATATAGCACATCCAAAACATCCCTGAACAAAGGGGATCTAAACAAGTGTAGTCAATGAAAGAGTGGACAACATCATTGTATTGTACTTTTTAATGTTCAAAGCCGAGCACCTAATATCGAGTGGTTCTCTTGACATCGGGGGCGAGGCGGCGCGGGGGACGGACGGCCCGCAATCGATACCAGCGTCTAGGGGAGAAACAGCCTAACGGATACAGATTTCACTACGTTAACAAACCCAGTCGATACTCAACCCTATACACGCGATATACGGTCTATTTTACCATGCCCTAACTCTAGGCTGATATATGTATGGTGGGGGACCGACGTAAGTACCTTACGCGAATTGTACAACGTGCAAATAATGGTATGAATGCTGTTTGGTTTCTAGGTTAAGTTGCGTAATCTGAACGTGGTATTGGTTCGGCATTGGCTGTTGGCTTCAGTTTGGTTTACCAGGCCCACTGCTGGGCAGACGTTTCCCCATAAGAAGGGCTACCTTTATACTCCACATTAATGTTCTACTAAAAATGATTGGTTCTGGGATATCAATACCATACTAATATTATAAACGAAAGTGTATTTGTTTCTTTGTTCGTCTTTCTTTCACGTTGAAACCGCCACTGTTCAATATAATTTATGCTACAGAGATACTAAAGTGCTAAGGTTTTTTTGCGTTCTACTTTTACAAGGAAAAACAGGCGAAAAAAAGGCGTGACCGGCGTAACAATGGTAGGAGGTTGATTTTGAATTTGATGTTAAAATAATTGGATTATATTTTGTTAAATGTGACAATGCGGAAAATGCCATGTGCCTTCCCATGTGCTCTGGATGGATGGATGGAGGGGTTTTAGTAGGTAGAAATCGGGTATCTTTGAAAGATCCCTCGATAACAAAACAAAATAGGGGACCAGCTAGCTTTGTCTAAAATTAGCATACTAAACATATATATCTACTTATTATATATATCTATTACATATATATATCTGTATATCTACCTGAAACCTTTAAATTTATTAAGTCTATCCGCTACGAAAGCACTCGACCTTGTAGGTTTTCAACATCAAATAAATTAGTGTCTTACAAGGAAGGAAAATTGCTATTCAGTGTAATTTGTGAGATATTGATGAGGCTTGGTCTCTTGACTTAATTCAGGCAATCTTTGTAATGGAGCACCGTGCTTGTATATACTCCAGTACTCTTCAGTTAAGTGTAAAATTTGATTACAGTGCCACACCCGTGCCGATTGGGTTAAAGATACCTCTTGACTGGCTGTATATTTTTACCCAATGTCATCAGAAGGGTTATGTTTTAAGTGTATGTATGTTTGTGTACGTCCCAGCCCAGACGGATACACAGGTTTTTGATTCCATTGTGTGTATTGCCAGAGTATATAAATTTTCAAAATGGCGGCCATAAATGCAAATATATACATTATTTTACGGTTACTGTTTTAAACAAATTGTCAAAAATACCAATATTTAATGGTTTGTGAGTATTTCTGCACTAGATGTTATGTTGAATGTGTGAACTTCCGTGCTTCGGAGAGACCGTTAAGTCAGTGCTAGTTGTTGTAGATAGCAATCGTTTAGCCATATCCAAAGACTTCAGCGGTATAAAAATTTCCGACACCTGGTTTCACAACACCAAACCACATTGGGGCAGCGTGGTGGAGTACGCTCTAGGCCTCCTCAGTACCACGAAGCAAAACCTGCATCATTTAAAGCTAAGTTTAGCTTTCAGTATCACAAATTATCTCGACTTGATCGATATAACAACCTATCGAAACGACCTCCAGTATAAGTTGAGCTACCCTACAATGTGAGTTACTTTGAAACAGGTTTCAATTAATAATTTCTATGGTGCCTGTGTTCTTAGTCAAACTGCCAAACTTAGTCGGAAGGGCTTATTTTAATCACTACTTAGTACAGAATTTGTAGATTTTTTGTAGAGAATAAAACATTTTCGAAATTTGCGAAAATTAATCGCTCCCATATGCCAAAACTATAAATAAAACACCGCATGTCCATCCGCCTGATTTCAAACTTAAATAAATATTAACTTGAAATTTTTGAAATTAATGTTGAACTTGAAAAACATGTCACACTAATAATAACGTCCTACTAATATTATAAATGCGAAAATTTGTGAAGATGGATGGATACTTCTTACTCGTTCACATATACTTTTTAAAAACATACTTTTTATAAGTTTTTATTTAACATGCATTGTATGTTTGTATATTAGTATGTTAGTATATTTGTTTGTTACGATAAGACCCACTTCCCCCACTTCTTCACTACAGAGCTGAAATTTTACATAAACCTTCCATCCTGGTGACAATGCGCTACAATATGCATGACCTGATACTACGTTCAGGATTGGCACCAACACAGGAACTCCTCAACGGTGAACAATACAGTTATGAAAGTTGTGTTTTTTATAAACCTTTTTGTGTTATTTTAATAAACCTTGTTGCTACCACGCAGACGAAGTAGCGGGCGGATAGTTCGGAAATGAATATATATATATATATATATAATGTTTATTGAAATGAATATATATATATATATATTCATTGCATTGCATATTTTTATTATAATTATACATATATATAACGTATATCCTTATATAAACAATGTGATAAATGAAGAACCACTCTACCGATTTTGTGTAAAGTTCACATTAACCATCTACTAAATAAATACATTTGTTTTGGTACATGATAGGTGAGCCGGTTCTTGAGTTATAAAATTACAACGAAAACCGGCATTGATTTATACATATAGATATTTTATACAATTCTATCCTTGAGCGTACATCTGTCGGAACTGTTATCTCCAGCGAAACAGCGCACAAGTACTAGCATATTAAACCACATTGATAAGATAAACTTTTTTACTACGGAAACGGCAACGCCTAACCGCTCCTACATTATAATTATTATAGTATACCTATTGTATTAACAGTATTCTCAGGCAATTCCTTTTTTTTATTTATAAAAATTATATATTTATCAAAAATCTTTTTTATTCATTTTTTATTTACTAAAATTGTTTTTATCTTCTTTATTACACCCTCAGAAAATTTTCGTAAACTGATTTTTAGTTGTGAAAGCATAAATTGAAGTTTTCCACTTATAATCTATATTTATGAAAATCTGTTTGTTTTTTGGGTGTCCTTTTCAGACAAATGGTAGGCGACAGAGCACTATTGTCCTTAGCCAGTTTGCCCAGAATTCTTTGGAATAGGTTTTGGTTCAAAATTATATCAATCGGACATATGGTTTATGAGTTGATGCGTAGCAGCGCGCGCTGGATCCAGCTACCTTTGAAATAATAATAAGTAGGTTGGAAAAGAGTTGTCTTTTTGTATATGTTCCTTGTTCATTTTATAGTTGATGTAGGAATTTGTATTATTCTCGGCGGGGCACCCACAGGCTCTATCTAGCCTAACGGTTGGCGGTATTCAAATTGCCATCAACACGACTGTACCTAGGCATCGTCCTTGATGGCAGATGGAACTTTGGCGCCCACTTTTCGGCGCTAGTGCCATGTTTGATGGCGGCGGCTAGTGCGCTGACGCGTCTTCTACCGGGTTTGGGAGGGCTGGAGGTGTCCTGTAGACGCTTGTACCTGCGGGTCGTGCGATCCATGGCCCTTTATGGTGCCCCTGTCTGGGCAGAGGCCCTGAACAACCAAAATATCGCCCTATTGCGGTGTCCGCAGAGGGTGATGGCGTTCAGGGCCACCGGGTGATATCGCACAATCTCTAGTGAGGCAGCGTGCGTTCAGGCCGGTAGCATCCCCTGGGACCTGAATGCCAAGATCCTCGCGGCCTTATTTACCTGGCGCGAGGAGCCATTAGACCGGGGTCACCGGCCGGCACCGAGTGAGATTGCAGGATACCATGAAGAGCTGTGTCAGAGCACCATCAGAGGTGGAGCCAGAGGCTGGAGCAGCCCACTGCTGGGCGTAGGACCACCGAGGCAGTCCGCCCAATCTTAGGCCAATGGTTGGCAAGGTGGCACGTTCCGCTTACATTCCGTTTGACACAGATACTTTCCGGGCACGGTTGCTTTGGGGGGTATCTGTGCCGAACGGTGGGTCGCAGGACCGACTGCTGTCTGTCACCATTGCGACGGATACTAGGACGAAGACGCCCAGCACACTCTAAGAGACTGCGCAGCCTGGACGGATGATCGTGCGGAGCTACGCGCGGTCGTGGGGGACGACCTCTCGCTGCCGACCGTGTTAAAACAGATGGTCGACAGTGAGTCGCCGTGGAAAGCGGTGCAGGCCTTCGGGGAGCGCGTCATGCTCCGTAAAGAGTCTGCGGAAAGAGAGCACGAGTAGTCTACGGACCTCGCCATCCGTCGCCAGCCTACAGGGCGCAGAAGGCGGGCTTACAGCCTGCACCTCCTGCCCCCATAACAAAAGCCGGTCGGGCGGCAGATACGGGAATTCGTCGTCCGACGTAACGGCTCGGGTTGAAAGGCGTGCCGGTGTCGAGGGCGTCTTTACCCAAGCGGGAAATTGAAGGCCGACGGGTCATCCCGCTGGCCGTTCTAACTCTCTCCTCAAGGAGAAGGGCTAGAGAGCGCGTCATGCCGAGGCCGCCATAGTAGCGGCCGCCGCGCCGGGACAGTGGAGTGAGAGTAGCACACGGTCCCGGCACCAAAGCGATAGTCGTCGACACCGTTCGGTTCGAGTCCCACATACCTGTCCGTCTTCCCGTAGTCGGATGGATGAGACGAGGGTCTTTCCACGCGTTAAAAAAAACTTGTATTGTTAACTTTTGACTTTACGTATAGACGTAAGTCAACTTGTTTGAGAAAAATGCGGTTTCAAGAGGAATTTCTTCATTTAAATTTTTTAATTCAATTTATTTTTAATTTTTCATATACAACTCAATTATATGCAAATAAGGCGCACTGAAGCTGCATGGAGTATTTTCTTGAAGAGATAGCTCAGTAGTGGGAAATTAGTGGGTTGAACTTGTGTTTACTCCTGCCCACACATGATGTAGGAGTCTTCAAAAGAACAGTGAATAGGAACGAAGTTAGTGCGACCAGCATCATAGACATCATCGCAACTTACCATCAGGTGGGATCTATGTCAAGCATTAACTTATTCTGGGTAAAAAAAAATAGAAATTTGTTTAATAAAAAAATATAGAATTCTATTTAATGTTTACGGCCTAATACAATTTCAATTAATATAAATAAATTACATTTAAGTCTGTCTACTTCAGCAAATAAACAAATAGCATTTATTAACACATATGTGTATAATATATATTGAATAATATGCTTGACTGTCCTGTCTGTGCCGGACTGTCCTGTCCGATGATAAGCGGTGAAAGTCTTAGATTGCACAACACACTGACTTAGTATACTACCACTGAAATTACAGTGTTAACTCTTTATAATGTTATCCTTCATAACAATAAACTGCCTATAAAGTAGAAGTGAGTACAACTTGGGGGTTGGGGTATGTTAAAACCCACATATTGTTTATGTACTCCATACAATGATAACTCTCTATAACGATAAAAAATACTCAGTCCCTTGAGTGTCGTTATAAAGAGTTTATATTGTATTTAGCGAAAAATTGTTCTTATAGTGGCTGTGTGAGTGTGTGGCACTGTTCGATTTGTGACACAGTTTTCAAAGTGTGACATATGTATGTTACACAATGTGCCCGTGCATGGTTGTTTGAATTTCAATCTTAAGTTGTACTGTTTTTAACATACTCTTGTGTTGTAAACCCCATGCATAACCGCCTGGGCAGCACAAATAAGACTATACACATATTTTTTTAACGAATTAATACAATGAAAACATTAATAATACTAATTTTATTTTGTGTACTCGTTAAACAATATATTATTACAAACTTTATTTAGATTTTAAATAATTTGGACAGTTTCAGAAGAACGGAAAGAAAGAATATACACAAAGAAAATGGTTGCAATAGAATATTGAACAACGAAGTGTATGTAGGTACTCAGAGAATAACTGTTTTAACTTCTACCCTCATATTCCTTAAAACTAAAAAACACACAAACATTTACAAAACTATTCTTCTTTCTTCTGATCTTCTGTTTATTATTCTCCTTGATGAATATAAGCGCGACATTCTGCATGCACTGAGCACCCGAGTTCGAGCGTCTTGCACCGCACGAGAGGTAGCGCGGGGCTACGTCCCGACGGGCACAAGATGCATTTAGAATGTCACACTATTTCTTCTTCTTTCTTCATTGAATACTCTTATTTAACAGCTTATAAAACTGACTCATATCCTACAACCTTCTAACCTACAACAATAATATGTTGACGGTGCCCCAACTAATGGGGTTCCTTCTTGCATCTACTTGCATAAACTTCATTAAAGGCATTTAAGTATGCATTTAAAGTATATATGTATGTTTATCAGTTGTCTGATCACCATAGTACAAGCTAATGCTTTGTTAAGGGTCAAATGGCCTTTGTGTCTAAGATTAGAATATTTAGAATTAATTCAGCATACAACTTATACTTTAAAGTGTAAAGTCAGCATATGAATTAATAAAACATGTCCTCAAACAAAAAAAAATAACAGAAACTTATATAAAAAAAAATATAGCAATAATTTTTTTTTATTTGACAACTCCTTATGCAATTTTTTTACGTTTAATGTAAGATTTCAAGTTAAATTTTCCCATATTGTTTCATATGTAACAGTGGTATGTATAATACTATAACGAAAAAGTTTTTAAATTGACTTAACATTCCTATTTATTCATTAAAGAATGACATCCCAATTAATGTGGCATCTTTTTTTTGTTAAAGTATGAGTATATCAGATTACCTACATGAAATTAATAAAATATGCCAAAATCTAAATAAAAATTGCAAAACATCTTGTCTGTACATTGAACAAAATTATCCGATGTCTTCTTTCTTCTTGCGATGAATACCCTCACAACTCACCCACCATTCGACAAGACTGAGGTTGATGTTCCTCTAGTCATGAGGAATGATGGGAGAGGCATGAGATTTGCGGTCTTCTCAGTCTTCTGTCTTCAGTCTTTGACACAGTATATTTTTACATAACACAAATGCATTTCGCCAGTAAGGAAATAAATAGAACTTTCGTAATGGCACAGGCATTTATAAATTACAATTTATGACAAGGTTTTAGCACCAATAGGAAAGATGATACCAAAGTTTAAAAATCAAATAGATGAAGTAAGGTAATAAGAATTCTGTGCATATTCGTCAGCCTCCAAAGTGTTATACGGCAGGAAACAAAGTATTGTAAGTTGGGCAAGACAAAACATAAAAGTACTAATTTGTTTCTGCTTAATCAGTTTTTATGTTTACTGAACTCATGGATTTCTCAATTAAATTCTCTCATGTTACAAGTTGAGAATGGTGATTAGTCTTCTTTGTCGCCTCTTTGATATTGGAGAACAAAGAAACAGGAAATGAACTTGAAATAAGAACTGCATGAAACGCACAAATGAATTCCAATTAGTGGGGAAATAGATGTGGCATTGAAATAGAATATGTGAAGAATAGTGTCAAAGAGTACCTGCGAGGTGTTGCTGTCGAAAACCGCATCGTAAGCGTAGACGCGCGGGGGCTCCGGCGGTGTCACGTTGCTCCTTGTCACGGCGATTGTGTTGTTAATAGGATCCACTGACACACAGCCGTACGCGCCGTCCAACTTCTCCCGCTGGTCCATAGGCCGCACTCGCACCACCACGCGGACATTCTCCACAGTCGCCGCGCCCAACTCCGCATCCTTTACCGCCAAAGTTAAAAAAAGAATCTCGTACAACCTTTTACATTACAAACCTTACTTATGCCAGCATAAAGAATGAAACTAACGTGATAACGTCCGCCGAGCTAACCGCACGGTCGCCTACTAAATCAAATGCGTAGTTGCAGACCGCCGCAGTGGATATGACCCTGACACAAATATTCCATGACTCATACTTATTAGAATTAAAACAGATCGAAATAGAATCACCATATTTCGTGTAATCCACCAAAATGGACGGTCGGGCGCGACACGATTTCAGCTACGTTGGCAGTTTTGCAATATTTCTAATCTGAGCGTAATGAACACCTACTGTTACCGACAGAATTGAAAGGAAATGATGAGTTATGAAATATAGTATGCGATATCCGGATATCACATGATAAGAGATGATGAATTCACTTACAGGCATGTTGCACGTTCTCCTCCGACGAGATCACGCAAACTTGTATTTTATTACAGCACAAAGCAGAGTTACGTCTTTGTTTGTCGAATATTGGGTAAAAATCAATACCAGCGACCTAGTTTTCGTTGAGCCTCGGATTCCTTCTTCGCACAAAATGAAATGACAGATATTCAAACCAGTGTTGCCTACTTGCCTCTACTTTGTAACATCATTAGTTTTTACTATTTCATTTACGAAAAATGTAAATCTATGGTAACCTTCCGAGAATAATTTGATAATTCTTTAGCTGGCTTATTTGTAAAATCCTCTGGTAACTATATAAATGATGTAACAGTTTATACATTCATTGGTTGGAGTTTGGAAGTATATTCAAACAGGTTTGCAACTATTGTCTGATGACTTAAGGAATCCTGTGAACTAAATACTGTTACAAAAATAAAAGAAAATAGTTAAATAAACAATATTTTTTCAAATTAAACCCATAATTTCAAGCGCTATTTAAATTATTTAATTGCGTAATTTTGAGTCCATATTTAAAAAAGTCTAAAATGTACATCTTAATAATAAACATTGCAAATACCTACATTATATAGAACTCCAGAAATATAATAAAATTATAAAAATCGCCAAATATTAGTGACAACAGGATACGGAGATGTTTTCCTGTGGTATTATCATAAAAATCATCTGGGGTATCATTGTACCCCATGAGAGTAGTAAAAGCAATAATTACAGTCAACCATGATTATATATTTAAGAATTGCATTTAATAAATATTATTTTAAAATATTCACAAAATTAGAATAATGATTTCCGTGCCTAGAAATCAACATTTTATTTTGTTTTTGCCTAATTACTAGTATTCTATGATACGTGTATTACTGCGTTCTATAGTGCTGCCAGAAACCAATTTGGCAATAGAAGTACAGTAGAAAATAATAGTAATACTGTTTCAATGCGTCAAATAAACGTCAGAATCAGACGATACGATAAATGTTTGTTTTATTTTTGTTTCTAATAATAATAAATTCCAATTCCTGATGGCTTTTTCTCCTTCGAGTGGAGAATTCAGCCGTTTTAAACCTGAGAGGCAGATATAAGATTAATAATGTCAGCAGAAGTAGGTGCAACACCCATTCGTATTGTAGATGTCGACGTTGGCGAATCGATGAAAGAGAATGTCTATCAGAGCGAATTATCTGGTGATAGTGGCGATTCGGGAGCCGAGACCCTAGACACAGCCACTGTATCCTGTGCTACGTCCTTGGACTCCGAGGTGTCTCCATCAAAGTATGTCGACCCTATTTCTAACGATGGAACAAGTTCGGTGGATCTCGCTTTGGAAGAAAACAGTCCTACAAAATCCATATCAGATTCTAGTTCCTCTAAAAATTACAATAGTCCATTTCCTACGGACGATTCTCATTCTAAATGTAATGCAAGCACTTTGGAGTTAGATATAAAAGATGTTAATATAGCATGTGAAATAAATAATATAGATATTAATAATGAAGCCACCCATATAAATAATACAGAAAATACACAAATAGTAGCTAGTGAAGGTCTGCAAACAGAAGAAGTATACTGCTTGGATACTGACAACATTGATCTAATAAAGCATGATACCATTCAAAAACTTGAAAGTTCATCTGAAGAGAAAGTGGCTCCAACCTCCTTTGATAAAGAGAAAGCGAAAAACGAAAGTGATACAGTTAATAAAACTGAACAAACAGATTTTAAATTGAATTTTACTATCAGTAACATAAATCTTACAACATCCACCACAAGCTTGGATGATCAAACTCTAAGTAACAGTATTAACAACAAATCTCCGTACAGTCGCAGCGTTGAAAATATCTCCACAATGCAGGAGACTGCGCCATCCAGTTCTAATTCTAGTATAAAAGACTTGAATACTGAAGAAATTTTATCAGAATTTACTAATCAAAAAAATAAAGTGAGAGCCACTCAGAAAATTGTCAATGAACCATCACACATAACAAATACAGATTTAAGATACCCCAGGATTCCCAAAGAAATTTTATCACAAGACTTGGGCAGTATCGCTAAGAGTGTACATGGTATTTTTTCTTCTGTCAGTGGTAGCTTGAAAAATGCCTATAACAATACTCAAAGAGTGTCCACAGTCAAGTTACCTGCTAAAAATATTATCAAACCGGTCAATAGTAAGCTCATGAATGATATATTTGAAGATAATGTACCTGAAAGCAACATAGTTAGCCTAGGAGATAATTTAAGTGTAGAAAAAGAAAGAGAGGAGAAATTGATTTTAAATGTGGAAGACAGCAGTTCTGAGAGTGTTGATGATGGAGCTAAGAAGGATTTGACGAAACTACAAATAGAGTCATTGGAAAGAGTATTGGCAGAACAGCGGAGGGAGAATGCTTCGCTGAGGGAGCGTGTCAAGCAGCAGATGGACGAGCTTCAGGCTAAAGATCTGACATTTAAAGAGTTGGAGACTAAAGTCGATTTGGTAATTACCGTCTTCCTTCCCATTCTCCTTCCCATTCTTCTATTGTCAAAAGTTTCTTTATTAATAATTCTATTATTGGGATTTTTTAAATAATTAATGACCTTGATTCTCTACTGTATATTATGCATAACTTATATGTAAATTATAAAATTTAATTGTCATAGTATATGTTATCTGCAACTAACTACATGTTACCTGTTCAAAGTACAATGTTGTGTATGCTTTGATGTTGGCGGGTAAATTAAAATGGTTCTTATCTTCAGATGTGTAAACGAGCAGAGCAAGCGCAGAAAGAGAAGGACGCGGCTGTGATGCGGTATGCGAGCGTGGAGTGTGCTGCCATCGAGGCCCGTCGCGCTGCTGACGCTGCTACCAAGACTGAAAAGGCTGCACTGGCCGAGCGGGACTTGCTCAACAACAAACTGAAGTCAGCTCGTGATGAGCGGGAAAGGATATGTCAGCTGTATGATGATAAGGTAGGGCCCCAAGGTCCCAAGTTCTATCCTTGCCACGTAGGCGTGAACGCATTACGAACGATTATTTAGCGTTATTTTGTAGGGGGGAGGTCTCTGATCAAAAGCAACAATGTGTCACTTGGGTGTTACATAACGATTGGGGACGCGGGTACCAATAAATATTACGGAACCTTGCATAGGAGGTGGGAAGTTCGTAATCATCAAAAACAATTTTATTGATTTAGAACAGGGGTGAGCAAACCGCGGCCCGCGGGCCGCATGTGGCCTTTTGTGCATTTTTAAAATCGATTTTTTATACTTAGAAAGTCAAACACTGTGTCACGACATAAAATAATACAACATAAAAAGCATCATTATACAGATATTATGCAAATATATAAAAACTATACAATAGCAACTGTAAAACGTTCAGTAATTTTGATTAACTATAGATAATGCTATGTGCGGCCCTCTAGCAGAAATCGAATTGGCCCTATAATTCAAAAGGTTGCTCAACCCTGATTTAGAATATGAATTTGAACGCCTTCTTATCATGAGAACGATTTCGTCTAACGTAACTATCAATGACTCAGTCCTGGCAATTCCCCTTCCAGTGCCACGAGCTGAAGACCAGCGAGACGGAGGCGGCCAAGCTGCGGGAGGAAACGCGCGAGCTGGACCAGCGGCTCAAGTGGACGCAGAGTAAGCTGCGTGTCGAGATGGATGCTTACAAGGTATAGATCAGAGGTTCCCAAACTTCATTTTCTCATGGACGACTTTCTAAATTTTACTCGCATCAGTAGACCCCAATATTATTCTGTCTGATTCAGTTTCTTAGTACTCGTCAATGTATGTAAGAAAAATCTAACCAAAATAAATAATTTTTTTAATGCTAATGCTTCAGAAACAGTTTTTTCTATTTTTAAAATTCGCCGACTAAAAGGATATTTTTTTGTTCCGTTTTCTTGCTAAGTGTAGTGTTTGTATGTTGTCGATGGAGACCGAAGCGAAGTCTCCCGTGGACCAGTTTGGGAATCACTCTGTATATAAGTTTAGAAATGTGCCTCAAGGTCATCACCCAACATGCAAAGGAACACGCCTTATAATGTCATAAAGACGTCGCGATGAAAACAAATCTGTCTCTTTCGCACGCGGCTTATTACGATATTTTTGTTAAACATGTATATTAGTTTTATATCAAAACCGTGATATTATCATTCGTTTAAAAATGGACTGACTTCAACCTATTAATGGCCCATTACTGAGCATGGGGCTGTCTTCGTATCGAGGAAATCTAAATACTACTCCACCACGCCGCTCCAATGTGGATAGGTTGAGGCCGCCTACAGGTCTCCGACATGGCTTAACGGTTCTTATCGTTAGATATATCTAGATCGTTATCTAACGATAACAACCGTAGCCGACGGTGTGCGTGTTGACCAAAGCACGGAAGCGCTCATGAATTTGTACCACCAGCGGTCACCCATCACACCGAACTCGCCCACTGTGTTACAATGGAAAAATGGACTATACTATGACGAATAGTACAGTTATATTAATTTGTTGTTTTAGCACCTACTATCAGTTTATTCATATCCACTCAGGGTTGAGTTGTGGACGATGCCATAAGTCAATAAATTTTGAACTCTGTTGCTTTTTTTATTAAGAGGTGACGTCATCATCAACTCAACTTAACACAGCCCATTATTGAGCACTGGTCTCTTCTCTGAATGAGAAGGTTAAGGCCATAGTTCATCACGCTGGCCAAGTGCGGATGGGTGGGCTTCACGAACTTTTGAGTTTTTGTAAATTGCCCGGCATGCAGGTTTCTTCACGATGTTTTCCTTCACCGTTATAGCGAGTGACGTTTATATGCTTTAAACGCACATAACTTCGAAAAGTCAGAAATACGCGCCTTGAGATTCGAACCGGGACCCCCCGAGTAAGAGGCTGCATTCTTACCCACTAGGCTATCACCGCTTCACTTCGTCACCAC